>JAJIRX010000881.1:0-17971 GCA_023853785.1 Psilocybe azurescens
GTTGAACTACGTAGTGTGTGATTTGATATATAAATCGAAAACCAAAACACAAACCAGAGAGGAATGGTCTAGACTAGATAAGACGACTCTCTCCTGTTGAGTTAAAGTGAGGGCTGGCTTTGCCACTAGGTTGTGTAGATGTATGTGGTCTGAGGAGGGCAGGGATGTATGAAGGAGGAGGAATGGATGAGGGGATATAAAATGCCCTTGAGTATTTACTGGGAGGAAGCAACCCGACTTGATTAGGGTAGAACGGTGTGAATGAGGTGTGATGACTGTGGAAGGGCCAAATGACTAGATAAATCGTAGGGATTGATACGGGGCAGGAGTGAGAATGTAGTCTTGATCCTAGTGCGCTTCAAGCAAGTCTGCAGTGTCTGCAAAGCCAGAAGTAAGGTCTGGTGATTGAATAATGACTAGAGCGGCCTGGAGTGATAGATGATGAAGGATTGTGCGATGTTCTTGAACCAAAAATCAAACAGAGCGGTGAAGTGAATGAGGGATGACTAGGGCGATGGATGAAGATGACAACAAGACCAAGATTGCAGAATAAAATATTCTGGAGCAATAGAAGCGATGGGGAGTTGAAGATCTTGATGTAGAGGAAGAATGAAGGGTCTGGAGGATGGTAGGATCGAAATGAACTGGACAAAATTCTCTGCGATGAGAGAGCGAGAGTGGTTGGATAGGCTAGTCTAGCCTCTGATGAACGTCTTGAATAACTGGAGTGATTGTTGAATTTCGTGCTGAATATTGATAGAGATTGATTGAATGCGTGCTTGGAGTGCTGGACTGAGTACTTGATAACTTGAAATCTTTGCTGTGAAGAAAGTTGGGGCTTGTAACTTCCTTGCATTCCAAGCAATACTAATACATGGTTTATATACCAGAGAACATAGAAAAATATTTAAAAGAGATCAAGCGTCCAAACTATACCAATCATTCTGTAGAACAACACCCAGTAGTCCCATCTATCAACTACATACAATAGATTGAAAGCTGACGGAGTTTAGGAGTGAAAAATAGAAGGATGAGTAAGTAAGTAACATAGGATGAGTAAGAAGTATAAGCAGGATTATGAAAAGCGAAGTGAGATGAGTAAGAAAGAAGCGAAGCTGAGTAAGTACAATAAGCAAGAATGACAAAAGGAAGGAAGGATCAATCATATGAAAGTGTCAGTCAATAGAAAAGGAACCAAAATAGCGAACAAGTACCATGCTAATGAATAGAACCAGTCTATTCATGGCACAGCTCAGTCATCCATTACCAAGACTGCTGAGTGAGACAAAGATTTGCTGCATATGTGGAATCCAGTTAAGGACCAAATAGTTGTAGATGATCAAATGCTGATGACGATGGTGATATATGATGCTGTGCAGTGCTGTGCGTACTAGAATGGATAGGAATGATGTCCAAGAATAATCTGTGCATAGCCTTGAGGTTCGAAATAGATAGACGATTGAATCATTGATAGGGAATGTAACTGATCAAATGGTTGAAGTGGAGATTGAAAGTTGGAATGGAGCTTGAAGTGGACTGTGAATGGGCTTTGACGTTGAATATTGAGGGATGTGCTTCAGATAAAAATGCGAAATAATAACCCTGGCTTCTGCATGCAATGGGGAGTCAAGACAGACGCTCTAAGCTTATAGATAAATCTCATATCCAATCAAAATTGGTGTATGACACCGTCCACGTCCACGTCCTCGCCATCCTCGCCCTGGCCGTCCTCGCCCGTCAGCGGTCGCGGTCCTCGTTCTTGCGGTTCTCGTCCTCGCCCTCGCCGTCCTTGTCCTTGTCCTCGCCCTCGCTGTCCTTGTCCTCGTGCTCGCCCTCGCTGTTGCGGCCCTCGTTCTCGCGGTCCTCGTGCTTGCCCTCGCCCTGGCCGTCCTCGCTGTTGCGGTCGCGGTCCTCGTGCTACGCCCTGGCCGTCCTCGCCGTCGCCGTTGTGGCCCTCGTTCTCGCGAGTCCTCGCCGTCGCGGTCCTCGTCCTAGCCCTTGCCCTTGCGGTCCTCACCCTTGTCCTCGCTCTCGCCCTTGCCCTTGTCCTTGCTCTCGCCGCCGTCCTCGCCCACGTCCTAGTCCACGCCCGGTGTCTCGGTCCTTGTCGTCGCGATCCTGGTCCTAGCCGTCGTCCTCGCCCTCGCCCTCGCGGTCCTCGCCGTGATCCTCGTCCACGTCCTCGTTGTCGCTGTCGCAGTTGTCCTTGTCGGTGTGACCGTTGCGGTCATTCTCGTCCTCTGTTGCGTCGGGTTGGCTTTCGCCTGGCTCCGACCGACGAGGCGGTGGTGGTGGTGGAAGGAAAAGGGTGGGCGTCAGAATCAACAACGGACCGACGTGGCATCAACATGTCACGCGCACATTGTTGTTACATTTGAGTCATGTGACTTTGAATGTGTCACATCGGACCGCTCACCCTGCGGACTGAACAAAATACAGAATTCTGTTGATAAGGACCATATACACTCAGAAAAATATATCAGTCTATTGACTCTACACTCTCTACTGTGTTCTATGTGTGATAACTCTTTAATTAATCTAAGTTTTATTTTTCTATTAATATTTTATTTTTATTAATACTAATATGAATAACCCTCTGCTTGCCGTCCATTGGACTTCCATTGGACTTCCGATGGACTTCCATTGGACTTCCATTGGACTTCCATTGGACTTCCATTGGACTTCTGTTGGTCATGTCCGGTGGGATTCCGATGGACTTCTGTTGGTCCTGTCTGGTCATTTCCATTGGACTTTGACTGCTGGTTTGGCATTATTCCAGTGGACAGTCCACCCGGACAGTCCGTTGGACTTGTAGTCTGTCGGACATTCACTGGAATCTCACCGGAATCTCACCGGAAAATTTCAGCTGTCCTAGACCAGAAAAATTGTCATTCTGAATATAGAAAGTCCGACGGAGTCCAACCGGAGTCCGACCAAAAAATGGGGGCCGTGTAAAGACCTCTGTAAAGACCTCAAAAAAAGCATGAAAACATCGAAGTTCACAGCAGACATTTGAGTGAGCTGTGATTCAAATCCATCAAGCCAGGAGTTAAGTTGCTCTGCAGTTTCAGTATTAAAGGCTCTTGTGAGATGTTGCTGCCCATTTGCATCGGTTTCAGTCACAACCAGGTTGAGAACCATTTGTAGGTGCAAGATTACACCATAGTCTACACAAGACATCAGTAGCACGATGTCCAATGTAGTGCCAGGCATCCACAATAAATTTTGTGGATTTTAACCAAGGGTTAGCAGGGTTCTGGGTGACAATGTGGCGCAGAAGGTCACATGCATCATCATAAGCAACAAAACTTGGTCGGAGCGCATCATTACCTTCCAATACCTGTGGTGCACTTTCTGATCGATAGCATTTACCCCATCCAATGGGAATTCCACAGGCCCACTGAATGGTTTCAATACAATAGACAGATTGTGCCCGAAAGGTATGCACTGCTCCAATGCCTCTCAGAAATGCTGAATAGGAAAATGCTCAGCACGGTCAGCAAGACCACTCTGTGTGAGACGGTCGGCGAATTCTACTCGAGTACAAAATTCTGTTGGCGGTTGCGAATAGCTTTCTGATGCTCCAATTTGTCTTCTAATATAACAATGGCAATCAAAGACCAGAGGTGAAAAGACCAGAAAGTACAAATTCGCGTCAAGTAACGATGTTCTGACATTGCAAGTTCCAGCAGAGATAGACTTGACCAAAGGTCTAACTTTCTCCAACCATCAAATTCCACCGTCTTCGGTCCAGGGCAATTCTACAGTGCTTGGAGAACCTGAACTAGTCTGTTCTGAGCTGGGTGTGTTCATGGAATTTTCTTTGCTATGGAAATTACCACGCTTCAGTGTCCACAGTTCGAAAAGAAAACTGGCCGGGTCTTTGTTCTCTATATCGTCTTCTCTTGGCCAATTGGGGGGGGGGGGGGGGGGGGGGGGAGGGAAGAGCTTGTCAAGGTGCTTTCGCGGCGTCTATTGGCTGGATTACGGCACTGGGCTGTAGAAAGTGATTGAGGATGTCGAAGACCTTTGATTAATTACCCATGGCTCATCGCCATCCGAACTTGGAGGGGGGAGAACTTTAGAGGGGTCGAGTCAGCCATGATGGGGGTAGTGAGGGTGAAAGTTGGAGAGCTGTACACTACAGAACTCTTGCTGATCGGGATTATATATATGATCATGTTCCATGAAAGGCTGTGCCACTTTCAAAATACACATCGGGGAGACCAAATTGGCATTCAATGTTCTCCCTGTTTCAACGACAGATGCGGAAAGACTCGTAAAAAGAAAGGGTGTTAAGTAATATTAAATTTCATCCCATTAACAAGTCGGATAAGCGCCATCAAATAACGACTCTATGGTACCTCCTGCAATCTGGGCTCGCCTTGTGCTAATATTTTTCTGAGACTGCATTTTAGCATAACACTTTGACATGCTCTTGTGTGACTTCCCAGAGAGCACGGGTCCCCGTTCAGCCGGTGTATTGTAGAGTCGCCTTACACCTTATGGGTGTTCATTGCCAATGACTTGCAACGACGCGAAGCACTTTCATCTCTCCATTCCGCTAATAGGACTGTCTTCAAACCAATAAATCGACACATTTAGCGTCTTATTCTTAACTGACGTCCTCAGCCATTAATATCCAATGATAAAGCCATGCTGCTCATTAAGCACTTCTTTCTTACTTTTCTGATTTCTCTTGTTTTATGTGCATCGCTCGAGGCACGCAACCATACATGGCCTTCCTAAGATTTCATCCTCGTTAAAGAGGGCGATTCATGAGTTTCCCTTAAACAGATCCACGAATGCAAGGACACTGCTGCAAAAGGCACGGCGGCTCTTCATATTAGCAGAATCAAGGCGGAATGGACTGTCCACTCTGCGTCTCTGAAGAATCAGAGAGGTGGTGATACACTCAGCAACTACCCACCTCAGTTCCACAACGATGGGACTCCATTGGCCACATAGCAGAAATTTCCAACCAGGCCACATACTACTTGAATTTCCAGTATTCGAGGACGGACATCTGCGCAACGCTCATGCCAAGCCAAAACATAACCCTGGACCTACCCGTGTAATCTACATGTCTCCTGGAAAAGACTTCTGATACTTCCCTGAACCTTGCTGCATGATCGGCAATATCTGGGTTGGGCAGAATTGAACAAACAGTTCGAATGTCATATGCTGCGGGGGTGTCGGGTATAAGCCTCGACCCAGCACATTGTGTACCCCAGTTCACAAACGCTAGGCGTCAAACAGGAATATTTTTTACAGAAGAGAGAAAATCCAACTTAATGTGAAAGGGAAGACAGTATGACATGGGATGAGAAAAATCTGCCCGCCAGTGTAAGTGGCATGTAAATTCTTTGTATTTGTAACGAAGTTTACGCTGAGAATAAAGCGGGCCCATGCAGTACCTCCCCATAAAACCTATTAATGACCCCCCATATCACCAGCATGTCCTAAAGATACATAATAAAATGGTAGAGAGTGTCGCGTTTTGACATCCGCAGGAACACGGGCACAAACAATTCACGTCGAGTCCGCAATTAACAACAGGCAGCAGCATGATCACAAAGGGGAGGACATTGCATCACACCGGCCTGGAGCCAACGGCGGCGGCGTTGAACTATGTGGGTGACCTGCTGATCACAATAAAACTAAAACGACGACTTGAGTGTACTGCAGCAGTAGAATTCTGCGCTGTCCTCAGAAATAGTGTTCAGTACGGCATGCAGCGTCACGCTATAGAGGCTCTACAGCTCACTCACACACTGTTTATGTCCCGGGCTGGATGCTTCAGACGCCGGTTGGGCAGGTACGCTATCATTGACAACATGTTGGGTAAAGTGGGAATCAATGAATATGAGGTCGTGAGCGTGTTGGAACATATCTAACAGACTTTGAGATCCAGATATTACACGGAAATGATCGCAACAAACATACGAGCAGTTCCAGATGAGTCCTGGGTTTGTAAGGAAAGTCCAGAGTGCGACGATGTGCGTGGTCCGACACGTACACTCAAGATATTCTCGAAAGCATTGATGTTCTGATGTATAGCATCGATGTTGGCCGTTTCTGCACCGGAGTTGAGAGCTTTACAAAGGTCTAAAAGGGACCTGATATCATTGATCAGCTGTAAAGCGGGGAAAATAGGAACGAATTACTTTCTGTACGATGCAAGCGAAGAGCATATTTCCAGCAGTATAACCAGCGAGAGTGATTCAATCCTCTTCCACGACAACTCCAGTCTTCTGCCGATTAAAATTAGATCTGCATTATCGCACTGTGCAATGGGGTTTATAGCAATTATTTATGTGAAGACGATGATGGGCAGTAAAATAGACACCCACCGTCATAACGCACGATGCTATGACCTGGATTGTCTCTCTAATGTCAACTAACAGCTGAATGAGGAGAAGGAAATCATAATGATTGTCGCTGTCAGGAGGTAGGGTAGAAGGATTGTCCTTATCCGGAGGGATCCTGCAGGCCTTTCGTCTTTGCATGATGAAGGGGCACTGGGGAAGTTGTTGAAGTCGGTCAGACAAGGGTACACTCGTTATATATCTTCTCGTAAGATGGGTATCAGAACCAGATATAGCTGTACTCGGATGAGGCGGTGGCAAATATGGCCGCGTTAACGCCTCAACTGGGATGGGGATGGGGTAATTGAGGGGGGTGAGGGGCGGATCCGTAAATGAGTATGTACGATACATATATAATAATATAATGGAACGGACTGAACGACGTTCACGCGCGCTTACCCAGTTACCAAACAAACCAGACAAGAAAACAAGAAGAAAAAAGAAATATATATATATACATTGCTGACATTTATTTTACTTTCGGCGTAAGTAGCAAAAAAAAGAAAAAGTGGATCCCAGAATAGAATGAAGCAGGAGGTGAAAAGGAGATATCCGGATCCGTGGATAGATAAGATAAGAAAGATAAGATAAGATAAGATGACAGAAAGTGGCGGCGAGATGGATAGAGATGAGAATTGGAGATGGTTTCGCAGCTCGAGTCGAGGTTCGAGGTCAGAGCGAGGAGGGGGAGGGGCCACGGGCCAAGGGCCGTACGATGGAAGGCGGATGGGAATTGTGAAACGAGGAACGAAAAAGGGAGCAGGAGATGGACATGAGTGGTGAGTATCGGGAGTTAACATAGAGGTCGATGTCGAACCGCGAATCGCATTGAGCACAGGATAAGGGATAGGGACAGGGATAGAGCAGGGATAAAGTAAAGTAGATTCCCAAAAGAAACGAAAAGAAAGAAAGAAAAGAAAGAAAAAACGCCAAAGAGAAAAAGGCAAAGGAAAGAGAAGAGCATTCGAGGATTCGAAAAGGGAAAAAAGAAAAAATAATATGAGATACATTGTCGTGGCCTTGGCGTCTCAAGATTGCACGCCTACTCCGCCCTCCCGCCAGCATCGACCATATTCCCCGCGCCGCCCCGTCCCGTGGACTCCCACTCCTGCGCGTGCTGGCCCCCATGCGCGTGTGCGTGGACGTGTTTCTCGATGCCCGGCTCGGGCGCGTTGACGTGGTTCGCGTTGCCGCCGCGGCCTGTCGAGTGGCTGTGAAGGGAGGGGTTGGGTTAGTATGGGTTAGGAAGAGGAAGAGGAAGAGGAAGAGGGAATGGAAGGGCGAAAGAGGGCGAAAGGGTTAGACAAGGGGCAGGGCAGTTAGCCTTAGCTCCATGCATGCATGGTGGGTTGGAAGAGGGCAGGATTAAGCAAAGGCGTCGAGATCGCGCACCGCACACCGCGCAACGGGAAACGCGTAACCTAAGCGACGCAGCGTGCGGACCGCCAAAAAGACCAGAAAACCAAAAAAACAAAAACAAAAAATAAAATAAAAAAGACACTCACTACCCGCCTGCATTATGCACGTTCGCGCTCAGACCGACCCGCCTGCGCTCCTCCTCATCCGCCGCCTCCGCACTGTACCCCGCGTGCCCGTGCCCGTCCTGTCCACTCAAAATATTCCCCGCGCCGCCGCGTCCCGTGGAGAATTTCCCGGCAGCTGGCGCAGGAGACCCTGTGGTGGGCGATGGACGGGAGGGGGATTTGGATTGCGGGGGCCCGCGCGAGCGCGAGCGGCTGATGTTGCCGATGCCGCCGCGGCCGCTCGATTTCTGTGAGGGGAGGCAGTTAGTATACAGGGAAAGTAGCAGCGCGACGAAGGAAGGAGGCAGGATCGAGGGAGCGAAATGTAATGGATGGAAAGGAACCATGGGGGAAAGGATAGGATAGGAAAGGAAAAAGGCGAACGCCCCCAAAAAGAAAGCAAAACAGAGAGACGTACGATCGCATGCTCCTGGCTGGCCACGTACTCCCTGATGACCTCCTGCTCCGCGGCCTCCGACTGCGCATCCTTCGGCGCGCGGGAGGGGGGAGCGCAGGTTGCCTACGCCGCCGCGGCCTGTGGAGAAGACCTATGTGATGGCATAATGTCAGATTCGGCGACGAGAACGGATCATGTAGAGGGAGGGAGGGAGGGAGGGAGGGAGGGAACGAACAGGGACGGGGATGGAGGATGGAGGATGGGAACAGGAGGGAAAGAGGGAAAGAGGCGAGAAGCACGCAACGCACCTGTTGGGGACTCGCGATGGGCTCGCGGCCGCGCGTGGGCGAGAAGTCGTCCGGGCCCGTGGAGGGGCGCGTGTCGCGGGATGCGGAGGTTTGGCGGATGTTGCCTATGCCGCCGCGGCCTGTGGACTGTGGGCGGGCGAGTGTATGTTGGGCAGGCAGAAAGGGGTATTGGGATGGAGGAGAGGCAAGGAGAAGGAAAGGGGAAAAGACGATCAGATAAAGAATGCAAGAATGCAGAGAGGACGTACGAAGGTGTCACGCCCGCGAGAAATGGATCGTTCTGCGCTGTCTGTCATGTTCAAGGTAGGTAAATAAGATATCAGATATATGTTCTGGTTCAAGTTGAGGGAGAAAGAAAACGAGGGAAAGAAAGGCGAGCGGAAAGGCGTGTGTTTTTATAAACGACGATCCAGGGCGGGCACCGGAATCTGGAATGGACATATGACGCTGCTGATCCCCAAGTGTGCCTGTACTTGGATGCGCTTGTCACGACTTCATCGGGACAGGATCCAGGCCGCCGTCCATAATCACAATCACACCACAGCCATGGAGCGGATCTAGCCCGTGAGCTGGCATATCGTGTGCGTGCGGATGACGCAAGCGTGCGTGCACAGCGCAGTGCGCATTCGCCGCAGAATAGGAAAGCAGGAACAGGCAGGACGGGGGCTGCAGCATCGGCGCAGGGAGCAACAGCAGCGCAATGATTCTGAACGGGAAGATAGCATCCGTTCCCAGGGCACGCACTGTTCCGCATCCGCTAACAGCAGAGAGATAAGGAGATAGATGATAGATAGCAAGGGGCAGGCAGATAGATAGCGTAGCACAGACAACGCCCCACCAAACTTTCTTATCTCTTATCTCCCAACAATTTTTAGGGCGTCCCGTTGCTTCGCGTGCACTGGCACTTGTTCTTGTACCACCACCACGTTCTCCTCTCCCTCTCCCTCCTCCTCCTGCCCCTCCTCAAAACGAAACGAAAGAACGAAAGAACAACACGCACCTTTATATAAAATCGGCGCGACCGAATCATGCTCCTCCGCATCCGCGCCGTCCCCATTCCCACTATAGACAGACGCGGAATCCCCAGTATGGCTGAGCGTGCGGCTGAGCTTGGCGCCGAGCGCCGAAATTTTGCTGCCAAAGGTGAGCCTGCTCGAGGGCGAGGGCGAGGGAGCGGCGCGCGGCGGTCGTGGTGCTCATCGTGGCTATGGAACCGGTGTTGTGTTGGAGGTTGTGTGTGGTGGTAGTGGTGGTGCTGGTGATAGGGGGAAACAGAAGAGGAGCTGGTGAGACCTCTTAGGTGTCTTTGTTGCCGCGGGCGTCGTGGAGCGGGTCAAAGTCAAAGGATGGGGTTCTCTCTCAGGCTCAGGAGCGAAAGGAAAGGAAGTAAAGGGAACCCACCCGGCTAAAAATCGCACCCTAAATGGGTCCCCTTGGCCTGTGCGTTATGCGTTATGGGTATGGTGCGGTGCGGTTCGTTTACGATTCGATTCCGGACGCGGACCCCCTCGCGCGGCGTGGACCAGGTCGGTCGGAGGCTTGGAGGCTTGTGCTTGTTACTGGTTAGGGTTTCGCTGCGCCTTCCGACTCAGCTCAGCTCAGCCTCTCTGCCATTCTCTATTTGCGCGCATGCCGGCTCGGGTCACGCTGGTGTCGTCTGGGATCATGGACGTGCTTGTTACCGTTACTGTTAGCCTTGGACCTAGCTTGGACCCTTGGGCCTGGTTAGGGTTTCGCTGCGCGTTCCAACCCAGCTCAGCCTCTATTTGCTCGCCTCGCTTTGCATGCCGGTTCCGGTCACGCTGGTGGCTGGTGTCGTCTTATGTGCAAATCCGAACGCTATTACAGGTATGGAACCGGCCGAACGCGAACGCCATCCATCGTGATCCACGCATCATACGTCGCATTCCGCCATTTCTCATCCCGGCGTGCCTATGTATGTGCTATTGCATTCCAGGGCTCGCCGTGTGTGTATTCCTATCGCCGTTTCTATTCTATTTCATTCTATTCGTGTTCTTATTATTATTATCATTATTCTTAGCGACCGACCTGGTCACCCCCTTCTGATTTCTGATTTCTGAAGCGTCACTGGCGTCACTGGCGTTCACCGGCTCGGATCTCCTCCATTCATTCATTCATTCATTTGCATTTCGTGTCATTTCGTGGCTTTCCATGTCACTTCAAGTTTGAGGGTGCGGTTATGCATGTTTGTTAGACCTCGTGCGTCGTTCTCGTCATTTTCCTTCCATTCGGTTTTTCACTTACGGTTACGGTTACAGCTGCAGGTGCAACTCAACTCGAACGTTTTTTCCTGTAGAATTGTTCGTTCCAGGGTCTCTTTCGCTCCGCCTTCGCCTTCGCCCTCGCCTAATGGATCTAAATTCCAATTCTAAGCCTGTTCCCCACATTCGCTATTTTCGCAGCGTTCATTTCCTCATATCGTCGCGGTTTTCGCCATTGCCATCGCATCATGTGTGCTCTTACTTTTGACATCTGGCGCATTCGTGATTATGATCTGCGCGTCCCACCCCACATCCACGTCCCCAGCCACAGCCACAGCCACACCTGCACACGTCCACGTCCACGTCCACCTATGCTATCCGACCTTCGAATGCGAATGCGAATGCGAACTGGAAACGTTCCCCACATCTTACATACCCGTCCATCCCACGTCACGTCTACCGTCTACACATACTCGAGTATGAGGCCATCACGCGTCATCATGCTCTCACTCTCACTCACCCTCATCGCATTGACAGTTCGCGACATCCCCACTTCAACGCTTGTACTCATGCTCATAACGCGATATGACCCAGTCCCATGATCCCATGACCCCCATCCTACACACACATCCCTATTTCAAATCTCAAAACCCAGAATTCGAATTCCAAATTTCAAATTCCCCGGCGTCTTCCACGTTCGCTCCAAGAGGCTGAGCTGGGCTGCGTGTGCCGAGGCGGAGTCGGGTTCTCGGGTCGTCGGATTCGGACTCTCAGAGGGGTGCAGTCGGGCGGTCGGGCGGTCGGAGGGGTTGCAGTGTCGAATCATGGATCGTGGATTGGATCATGGATTTTAGAGGCGAACGTTTGCTGGACGAACGTTTGTGGGTCATAGTGGTCGTGGGCGTGGTCGTGGTAGTGGGAGGAGTCGGACGTGTTTTGGGGGAGTATGGGAATGTGAGGACGTGTGTTCTAGCTTCTATTAGTATTATTATAGGTGAGTCGCGATGTATATTCGCTGTTACAAGTCGGTTCACATTTTGCTTTTCCCTCCCAACGTCCAGCGACTCGAGTTGATACACGCGTCGCGTACGTTACGTGAGTCTCTTTTTCGTTCATTCTTTTCTTTCTGGTTTCTGTAGTCGCACTCTCGCGATTCCTCGCTCGAGGGTAGTACGAATGCTGTTGACCACCAGACTGTCAAGTCTCCGTAACCTGGCTTCGAGCTCTGCTCTATCCTCTATTCTCTCTTACACTACATGTTGCTCATTCTCATGTCGCATTCACAATCTCGTTTTCCGAGATTCCCTATCCGCATGTCTTGTTGTGCCTTCCACTTTGTCGCGTATCCAGGATATCGGATGTCGGATATCGCCCGCACTACATTCTTCATTCTATGTCGTAGCACGCATTCATGCCAATATTAAATAAACATACTTATACATATGTATTTCTGTCCGGACCTTCTTCTCTTCGCAGAGAGTACTCGCGGGAGAAGTCGGCGTCGTTATGAGTTATAATTACGCAGGCTCTAATTCCAAGCATGCCGATGCTTGTTGCACTGCTGGCGCCGATCGCTGTATGTCAGACATACAGCGATTTATATACATGACTTATGTTACAATTGATGTATGTATGGTATACAACGATTATGTTTAGAAATAATACATCAATCAGACATATATTGTGTTCGGTAGCTGTATGTTAAACAAACGCTATTTCTGTTTCTAAGCTGTAAGTAAATAAAATACCGAATAAACAGAATTTATTTTCTTTGGCTGTTTGTCAAAGATACAGAATAGCTGTATATACTTACTGTATGTTTTACATACAGATATCGTGTATATAATTGCTGTATATTATACAAACATCACTTTTGTAAATAAAACTTACAGTTGAAAAACAGAGTTTCTGTTTGTTTTACTAACAGAATTTGTGTATATAATTCCTGTATGTAAACCTTACATCGAATATACAGTTTTCGACTCACTGAGCGAGTCGATGAGTGCGCGAAGAATTCGCATTTCGAGCACGACGGCGACTCGCACACGATAATAAACGATTGAAATAGAAAGATATATTCAATCGTTTATTATTGTGTGCGAGTCGCCGTCGCGCTCAAAATGCGAATTCTTCGCGCACTCATCGACTCGCTCAGCGAGTCGAATACTGTATATTTTGACGTAAGGTTTACATACAGGAATTATATACACAAATTCTGTTAGTAAAACAAACAGAAACTCTGTTTTTCAACTGTAAGTTTTATTTACAAAAGTGATGTTTGTATAATATACAGCAATTATATACACGATATCTGTATGTAAACATACAGGTATATACAGCTATTCTGTATCTTTGACAAACAGCCAAAGAAAATAAATTCTGTTTATTCGGTATTTTATTTACTTACAGCTTAGAAACAGAAATAGCGTTTGTTTAACATACAGCTACCGAACACAATATATGTCTGATTGATGTATTATTTCTAAACATAATCGTTGTATACCATACATACATCAATTGTAACATAAGTCATGTATATAAATCGCTGTATGTCTGACATACAGCGATCGGCGCCAGCAGTGTTGTGGCTTCGTCTTTTGGGAGGAAGTGGGGGCTGGGGGCGAAGGCGATCGACCTCATGACAGGAACAAGGTACAATTACAGGTACAGGTACGGCATGATTTTTTTGGTATGCTTTGCCTTTGCCTTTGCGGCAGAAGCAGAAGCAGAAGCAGAAGCAAGCAGAAGCAGAAGCGATGAATAACGGAGAGTAAGTAAATATGGGTGCCACTGTGCAGATGCCGCGACTATCTATGTACCGGAAATGTCTTGACATTCACCAGTGCGCCGTATTAGCGGCTGGCTGGCTGGGCGAGTGAAGGTCATAGGCTATGGACTAAGCAGAGTGGCGCGGAGCTAGCTTCAAGCATCTTAACGACAGACTGACAGACCGTAATGATCAATTCCGATTTCCGAGCTTCCCAGAGGTCGTTGGGGTACGATGTATGGATAATTAAGACTCGGGACTTGATCATGCCTTCACAATAACCATGCATGCATATCGATACACCCCTGTATTCACTGCGATCCCTGACCCTCGGGTAGTCGAATTCACAATAGAACCCGGTGCATGTAAGTATTCACTTGCGCTTAAAATTTTGCGTCATATGTCCGTGATCACTGACAGTGACATTCAGTGTGAGTCGGCGGCAGGACTTGCATAGAATCGCAATGGCCCATTTAATTTCAAACGGAGTCTGTTCGACTATTTCTTCGGCATTGGACCGTACTATACATAGAGCACATGTATTTTGGGATCTTACAGCATGATCCGTGCTTTGACACCCACAGTTATTTTGGACGCTGGAGGTTATTCTGGTCATGGGTTGGTTATTCTTGGAGCTGCCAGGTCCTACTTGTCCATGTCATGACTCAGACGGCATCGGCCGAAGTGTTGGGATTTCGGGACTGCCATGACAGTAGTTCGCAAGTGACAAGTCTCCGACAGAATATAATTAATTATACACATAATGGCTTCTCGTGATGAGCACTGATGTTGCAGTCCGTAACACCTCGTACTCAGGCCAGGTCGTGGGCATAGATGACTCTAGAACAATCGCCGACAACGTCAATTTTTCCTTCCTCATCCATTCTCTGTCATTTTACCTATACGTATTGCACGTTGTCCACAAATCACATCTTATTGGCTCTTCCACCCTGAGACGAGTTGATAAACGAAGTATCACACAGATGCGGTACTTCGAGTAGCAAGCCAAGACCCGTAGACCTTCATCCCATCAGTATAAACACGATATACCTACACCCAACACTGCCACGGATTGTTCTAGTTGGTCCCACATTTAATCCTGTGCGAGATTGATCATCTAATCTCTCCTCGAACTCTGTGAAAGACTGGGAAATATATGGGATTCTGTCCGTTTCCAGTAAAACGATCTACCAGTCTACCACCCCAGGTATCCCCGTGAAAACTACCCTAGCAGTTCGCGTCTTGAAAGACTCGGAATGCTCGTCCGTCGAGCAGCCACGCAGTATAACCAAGGTATGTTGTTTTCTCCACCACATAATAACCGCACTCAGCCGCTGATGGGATGCTCTACATACATTATCTAATCTAATCCACGTTCGGGAAGATCGACCCGAAACGGCCAACTGGCTACGCGTCGGGAGTTTGTGACCTTTGAAGTGGTAAAATTAGGCTCGTAACATATGCTATGTAAGGAAACTTGAATCTAGCATAAGATTTTACATGTATGCAAGGAGTATGCACTGTCGAATTCCGGGACACAGAGCCCTCGAAAATGAGCTCTCCTGTTACAATATTTTTTCGAGTACTGCGCGACATGTAACTATTGCAAAATTCAAATAGGTTGAACTTTCTGAATAGCTTCCAAATTGTCTTTGCGCCTCATGCATATGCATATGCGATCAGTCTGGGTGATGAATTCAGCCTGATAAATTATATAGAAACACACTACAGAGAGGAAACAGTCAATACCATTGCTCTCTCAGTACATGCATTCCACATAAATATTCAATTCTGGGTGTGCCAGAAGTCAAAATATATATTTTGGGAGGAAGCAAAGCGCTCATTTTCTCTCAAGATAACGACAAGACCTAGTTTTAGAGTGGTCTACCTACGTACTCCGTACATTCTCTTAGAGATCTTCATGCTTTTAACACTTGGAAATTCAATTCCAATGTTGTATGTACCACAATCACTCACACTGTTTTCTCACTATTATATGCTGTGCATGTTCGTTAGCCCTGACATTTTGATTGAGAATTTATATAATATATATGTATATACGCCCTGAATTTCAAAGATATGTAAGCATTTTGTAAGGCAGTAGATTGATTCGACACCGGTTTTCAGTGATCTTAGTTTGTTTACACTTGTATGGGTTTTTCAAACTCAGTTGGGTCCTAATCGCGCTACACGCACAAATTAACTGCCAGTGATCCTTGTTGACAATGGTATTGATACTGATGTCTAGTTCATCACAGTAGTGAACGTATATAAGCCAGCGCAAAGCGCCCAGAGAGCATATATCGTGCCCCCATCACACCCCAACCATGGCTGTCCTACTCTCCCTATCCGTTGGCTGTGCAAAAGTCACTGATCAGTGCAAACCTCAATGCTGGAATGCTCTATAATTTTTAATGGGTAGATGTCTACATTAATAATCCATCCTCCAAGTCGACTCACATGCATCAGGGGTCTACACTGTGGTCTACGTGGGGACAATGTACTTGTATGGTAAGCGTCCCAGCTTGTTGATACAGACGACAACGTTATTGGCCTTTTAGTTACCAAGAAGCCCGCCAACAACGGCCGTCATTGTTCTATCAGCCATTTCTGCTTTATACCTTCTCTGCATGGGAACACTTACAATCCAATGGTACTACTTCAACTATAAAATCTCAATCAACGGAGATACTAGAGAATCGATTGTGAAGTCGATACTGGAAGGAGGCGCAGCATTCAAGTTCTACGCGTTATCTGAGTTTCTTTTCTATTCCATATTTGTTGTTTCAGACGGTCTACTGGTATGCCAACAAGAATTTTTCTTGACCCGTTATTCTCATTATTCAGACAGATCTGGAGATGCTATCACGTCTGGGGTAGATCCAAGCGGGTAATCTTAGTCCCATCAGTACTACTTCTCACAGAGATAGGTGTGTGCCTTGAATACGCTTGCCGGTGAATCTCATTTGTGACTGAGTTTTTCTCAGTTTTCGTCTTCACAGTAACGGTTCTGTCCTTCATTACCCGTAGTATAACAAACTCCCCATTAGCCGCACCACCTACAACCATCCTAAATGCTCGGGTGGTATTCTTCTCGCTTGCAAACACAATAATCGCAAGCTCTCTGATCGGTTACAAAATTTATTCCGCCTCTCATGCAAACGATACTCTGCCGGCAGGACGATTCACTTACGTTTTAAAAATTCTATTCGAATCAGCCGCCGCTTATTCTATTACAATCCTTGTCTTCGCGATCAATCAGGTCTTACCAGCGACGCGTCATGTAGGATCTCCATGGTCAGATATGGGCTACTACTTGAACGCAATCGTGATTACTGTCTCAGTACGTCACGATCATCTATCTAATGAAATATGTCCATAATTGAATCACTAGGGGATAGCCCCAACTGTCCTTGTTGCAAGAACTGCCCTTACCAGCCCAGATGATGCAGATGGGCATACAATCCCTCGCGCATCTGGCTTACAACTGCGGCAGTTCCACAGCCAGCCAGATAGTGGTTATGACGGGAGCTCCATCAGATTCGAAGTCAATATTGAAACGCACGAAGGCTCTGAGCTAATACAGGATGAGAAGAGAATCCAATCCGAATTATAAATGCACGCTGTGGTAGTTCTAGCCCGTTTAGCCGAGCTGCCCGAGCATGGATTAGATTAGATACTGTAGATCATATCAATGGCTGTGCACGGTTTATGTGCCTGCGCGCTTTCGTAGTTCAGAACAACAACATACCTTGCCCGCAACACCATACTGTGTGGCTGCTCGACAAGAATTCCGAACTTTGCCAGACACGAGCTGCTAGGGTAAGCCGGATTGGCCTACTCCAGCGTCATTGGTATCCAAATTGTTCTAGACAAGCTGTAAGCTAAGCCAGAGTAGGCCTACTCCACCGTGTGTATGGAACTGTTGCAACTGACTTCAATCGTATACTCTAAAATATCTTTAGTGTCAATGAGCTCCTCTTGATGATACTATTCCCGGACCTGAACATTTGGAACTGGGGTTCGTAGGATCACGAAGCATGTTCTCTGAGATCGTCAACAAGGTCTATGCATATTATGGTATGAGTTTATTCAATTACCAGCACGACAGGTAAAGAACAAGTTGTACTTTGAGAGTGTCTCGTGCTTGCTCTTTGGCAACTTACACGTAAGTGTAATGTCGGGATCTATAGAGTAAGTCTTCGAAACTCTGTCCATTCTTATGCTGAGCGGCCAACTGACTAACAGACAGTTGCGCAACAGCAGACGTAGCCTGAAGCGTACGGTGCTCTGCCGCTAATGCCAAAGCATCATTAGATACGGTCGGTGAACAACAGATGCAATGCGGATTCGCTTTGGAAAGTTCGGCATTGTGGTTCACGCTGG
>JAJIRX010000882.1:0-46986 GCA_023853785.1 Psilocybe azurescens
ACCCCAGGTATCCCCGTGAAAACTACCCTAGCAGTTCGCGTCTTGAAAGACTCGGAATGCTCGTCCGTCGAGCAGCCACGCAGTATAACCAAGGTATGTTGTTTTCTCCACCACATAATAACCGCACTCAGCCGCTGATGGGATGCTCTACATACATTATCTAATCTAATCCGTTCGGGAAGATCGACCCGAAACGGCCAACTGGCTACGCGCGTCGGGAGTTTGTGACCTTTGAAGTGGTAAAATTAGGCTCGTAACATATGCTAAGAGAAACTTGAATCTAGCATAAGATTTTACATGTATGCAAGGGTATGCACCGTCAAATTCCGGGATACAGGGCCCTCGAAAATAACCTCTCCTGGTGTTACAATATTTTTCGAGTAATGCGCGACATGTAACTATTGCAAAATTCAAATAGGTTGAACTTTCTGAATAGCTTCCAAATTGTCTTTGCGCTTCATGCGTATGTATATGTGATCAGTCTGGGTGATGAATTCAGCCTGATAAATTATATAGAAACACACTACAGAGAGGAAACAGTCAATACCATTGCTCTCTCAGTACATGCATTCCACATAAATATTCAATTCTGGGTGTGCCAGAGTCAAAATATATATTTTGGGAGGAAGTAAAGCGCTCATTTTCTCTCAAGATAACGACAAGACCTAGTTTTAGAGTGGTCTACCTACGTACTCCGTACATTCTCTTAGAGATCTTCATGCTTTTAACACTTGGAAATTCAATTCAATGTTGTATGTACCACAATCACCTCACACTGTTTTCTCACTATTATATGCTGTGCATGTTCGTTAGCCCTGAAATTTTGATTGAGCATTTATATAATATACATGTATATACGCCCTGAATTTCAAAGATATGTAAGCGTTTTGTAAGGCAGTAGAGTGATTCGACACCGGTTTTCAGTGATCTTAGTTTGTTTACACTTGTATGGGTTTTTCAAACTCAGTTGGGTCCTAATCGCTACACGCACAAATTAACTGCCAGTGATCCTTGTTGACAATGGTATTGATACTGATGTCTAGTTCATCACAGTAGTGAACGTATATAAGCCAGCGCAAAGCGCCCAGAGAGCATATATCGTGCCCCATCACACCCCAACCATGGCTGTCCTACTCTCCCATCCGTTGGCTGTGCAAAAGTCACTGATCAGTGCAAACCTCAATGCTGGAATGCTCTATAATTTTTAATGGGTAGATGTCTACATTAATAATCCATCCCTCCAAGTCGACTCACATGCATCAGGGGTCTACACTGTGGTCTACGTGGGGACAATGTACTTGTATGGTAAGCGTCCCAGCTTGTTGATACAGACGACAACGTTATTGGCCTTTAGTTACCAAGAAGCCCGCCAACAACGGCCGTCGCATTGTTCTATCAGCCATTTCTGCTTTTATACCTTCTCTGCATGGGAACACTTACAATCCAATGGTACTACTTCAACTATAAAATCTCAATCAACGGAGATACTAGAGAATCGATTGCGAAGTCGATACTGGAAGGAGGCGCAGCATTCAAGTTCTACGCGTTATCTGAGTTTCTTTTCTATTCCATATTTGTTGTTTCAGACGGTCTACTGGTATGCCAACAAGAATTTTTCTTGACCCGTTATTCTCATTATTCAGACAGATCTGGAGATGCTATCACGTCTGGGGTAGATCCAAGCGGGTAATCTTAGTCCCATCAGTACTACTTCTCACAGAGATAGGTGTGTGCCTTGAATACGCTTGCCGGTGAATCTCATTTGTGACTGAGTTTTTCTCAGTTTTCGTCTTCACAGTAACGGTTCTGTCCTTCATTACCCGTAGTATAACAAACTCCCCATTAGCCGCACCACCTACAACCATCCCCTAAATGCTCGGGTGGTATTCTTCTCGCTTGCAAACACAATAATCGCAAGCTCTCTGATCGGTTACAAAATTTATTCCGCCTCCCATGCAAACGATGCTCTGCCGGCAGGACGATTCACTTACGTTTTAAAAATTCTATTCGAATCAGCCGCCGCTTATTCTATTACAATCCTTGTCTTCGCGATCAATCAGGTCTTACCAGCGACGCGTCATGTAGGATCTCCATGGTCAGATATGGGCTACTACTTGAACGCAATCGTGATTACTGTCTCAGTACGTCACGATCATCTATCTAATGAAATATGTCCATAATTGAATCACTAGGGGATAGCCCCAACTGTCCTTGTTGCAAGAACTGCCCTTACCAGCCCAGGATGATGCAGATGGGCATACATCCCTCGCGCATCTGGCTTACAACTGCGGCAGTTCCACAGCCAGCCAGATAGTGGTTATGACGGGAGCTCCATCAGATTCGAAGTCAATATTGAAACGCACGAAGGCTCTGAGCTAATACAGGATGAGAAGAGAATCCAATCCGAATTATAAATGCACGCTGTGGTAGTTCTAGCCCGTTTGGGCCGAGCTGCCCGAGCATGGATTGAGATTAGATACTGTAGATCATATCAATGGCTGTGCACGGTTTATGTGCTCGCGCTTTCGTAGTTCAGAACAACAACATACCTTGCCCGCAACACCATACTGTGTGGCTGCTCGACAAGAATTCCGAGCTTTGCCAGACACGAGCTGCTAGGGTTAAGCCGGATTGGCCTACTCCAGCGTCATTGGTATCCAAATTGTTCTAGACACAAGCTGTAAGCTGCCAGATAGGCCTACTCCACCGCGTGTATGGAACTGTCGCAACCGACTTCAATCGTATACTCTAAAATATCTTTAGTGTCAATGAGCTCCTCTTGATGATACTATTGCCGGACCTGAACATTTGGAACTCGGGGTTCGTAGGATCACGAAGCATGTTCTCTGAGATCGTCAACAAGGTCTATGCATATTATGGTATGAGTTTATTCAATTGCCAGCACGACAGGTAAAGAACAAGTTGTACTTTGAGAGTGTCTCGTGCTTGCTCTTTGGTAACTTACACGTAAGTGTAATGTCGGGATCTATAGAGTAAGTCTTCGAAACTTCTGTCCATTCTTATGCTGAGCGGCCAACTGACTAACAGACAGTTGTGGCGCAACAGCAGACGTAGCCTGAAGCGTACGGTGCTCTGCCGCTAATGCCAAAGCATCATTAGATACGGTCGGTGAATGTACAGATGCAAATGCGGATTCGTTTGGAAAGTTCGGCATTGTGGTTCACGCTGGAGTGTAATAAAGGGATGAAGCTTGCAAGAGTTCGCGCCAGTTAGAAACTGACCTATTGGGCTTATCCCAGTCACAGATGTTATCAATCGGCGGCAATTGCTTTAACATCAGAAGTTATAATTTCAGGCGAGGCAAATGTCATTTCATGGGTACTAGGCGTAACTATTAGAAAACACAACGAGCAAAATCACTCAAGAAAGGTTGCAAAGATAACATGAGCTATGCCAAAGCGCGACGGCCAGATGAGTGTGAGCGCAGCGCATGTAGTCTATTTAGCAGGGGCAAAAGCAACGGTATCTCTCTCGAGATCGTATACAGTGTAGTATTTGCGAAGGAAGACGTCCCCTGCACAATGGCATAGTTTGTTAGTGTGGTTCCAAATTATGGAGTAAAGACATACCAATAATCCATAGATCACCACCCGGCAGATTCAAATCCATTGGAGTGAAAGCAGAGATGCAGGTTCCTTGAACTTCGAGGATGTAGTCAGAGCCTTTGAGCGGATAAGGCTTGCCTCCAAAGTGGAAAGAAAGGTCGGGAAGACTGGGTACTTTGGAACAATCAACCTGATATTGGCCATTCCAAGATTTGGTGGCACCAATCTGAGTATTGAGCATCTCGGCGATGTCAGTTGGGAGTGCAATGAGAGACGTGCCTGTGCCGCGGCGTGAGTTCACAAGGAGTTACAGAACAGTAGGTACCTTACCGGTGTCTATCGCAGCACCGGTGTTTTCAAGTTCAAGCTCTTCGTTACCGAAAGTAACTTTCTCAAGCTCAACCTCCCAGTAAGCTTTGCGGCGCACAGGGACATAATCAAGTTCTCCTGTATATGCAGAATGATCGATGCCTCCGAAGGTCGCCTCGCCTCCATCATCTTCCGAAGAGCCGATGCGGAAAGAGAAAACAGGCGCATCGAGTAAGCCTTGATTAATCATACTATAGAATGGTGGGGTGATATGGTTGACAGATATAGTATCATATCCGAGGCCAAGGATCCCATCAAACCTGCAGCGATTAATAGTTATTGAATGCTCAATGAAAATCAAGAGCGGAGTCTTACTTTGCAAAAGCAAACGCGAGGCCAGGCTCCTTGGTGGCTTCTGCGAAATCTTGAGTCTTGATGATCAAGTCCCCAATCGACAACACGTCGTTTGAAACAAAGCCTTCTATAGAACCAGAGCCATACTGGATGGAAAACTCGGAGCCATTGGCCTTGTAAG
Organism: Psilocybe azurescens; assembly: GCA_023853785.1. Taxonomy (NCBI): domain Eukaryota; kingdom Fungi; phylum Basidiomycota; class Agaricomycetes; order Agaricales; family Agrocybaceae; genus Psilocybe; species Psilocybe azurescens. The sequence continues at coordinate 4,411 of JAJIRX010000882.1, forward strand.
ATGACGACGCGCTCGAGTCGTATTTGGTATGAAGGAAGCAAGCGATAGAGGTACATTTTACACTCGGTACCCAGAGATTGCTTGACCTAGAAAAGGATTAAGAGGCGTTCGGACAATGGCCCCTTAGACTAACCCAGTATCAAGTACGACTTTGAACTAGCCTTAACATGGGTAAGCATATATTTTAAGAAAGTTCGATATGCATACTGACAGTCTGAGGAGGAGTTCCGATAGAGATCTCAGTGAAGTACTGAGCGTTCATGAAATCTAGCAAGGGAGTTGTCAAGATATGTGGGTGGCGAGAACAGACGAAATTACTTGTCAGAGGAACGCCGTGTCCGCCTTTGAGTTGCTCCTGTGTCCAAAAAAGCTGCTCGTTGTCTTTCATGGACGGTAGCTGGACTCGACGACCGGAACCACCTGCGCCCATGAGGGTAAACTGGGCTTGAAGAGGGGCCCCATACTTCTCAGCGAGGTATGCACTCTCGAGTTCAGGATTGCTGGCAGCAGAAGGGATTTTCTGGAGTTTGAGCTTGTGGACACCGGAGGCAGAGATGAAGGGAACAAGCAAGAGAAAGAGCGGAGAGAAAATCATGGTTGGAGTTGGGGTTGGGATTGCGTCAAGGCGCACAGGTGCTTCCACGCTCAGCTAGGAGTTGCCAACAACGTCATATTCGGACTAGTGATGTGCCGGCCGTGAAAAGCCGGACTGAACCGGGCCGCAGGGACGGCTTGTTTAGGCTCACGGCTCAGGCTTGGATTCTGAGAGCCACAAGCCGCGGCTTCGAGCCGTAGGTACAGTAGATTTTTGAATATGGTTGCAATTACAATCTATCCACAGAAGAAGGCTGGTGAAGATTCTGGTATTACTTACTGGCAAAACACTTCCAATAGAATGCAATAGTTTATTTACTGGATGCAGTTTTACTGTGATTGGAACACAAGTATGAATTTTTAATTCAGTATGTCTAAAATAGACCTATTGGGTAACTCGAGAGTTTGTGAGTTGTGATGGAAAATTGCATGCATAAATGAGATAATCTTCATTCATCTTTCAAGAGTACCACCTGCCAGTGTATATCCACAAACCAAATTTATGTTTTTATATATTTCCTTTTTCTACAGAAAGCCAGAGCTCAGGCCATAGGCTTAGGCTCAGCCCAGGCTTTGGGTGGCTCAGACTCAGGCTCAGGATTCTTGAAGCCTGAGCTACCCAAAGCCAGGCCTAAGCCATGGCTTTCAGGCTGAGCCAAGCCTGTACATCACCCATTCAGACTTTCAACCTTGCTAACTTAGATAATTACAGTATATAATTAATCATCTTGCTCTGAACCACAAAATAGAGGGCTGCAGCAGTATTGAAAACTCAAATATGCATATCACCAGTCCCAGTAGCTCTGCACTATTGAATGTAAATATGTATGACCTGATTTTGAGGTACAGCTTATGTAGAGGCAATATTTTAGCTCTGAATATGTCAGCCTGATTTTCTGTTCTGTTAACAGACTGGCAAAGAAACAGGTAATCTTTGCCAGTATTTCTCAGATATGTACTCTATATCCAGACTGTTGTGTCTCTGGAATAATCAAGATATCAGGAAAGATAAAAGATATGATAAAAGATAAATGATAAGATAAAAGATAAAAGATAATCATGAGATGAAAATAGAAGTAAATAAGAGAAACCCTGACATCACCCTCTCTTTAAGGCACATTTCCCACAATGTGCTTGATGTCTGGAGGTATTGGACTGGAATGAAAGTGATGATGTTGAAGTTGATACAGTGACTCAAAAAACTGTCCAGATGTTTTTGAAATTGAACTTAAATTGACTATAATGTCATGTAATCCTTATGAAATTACATGATTTAAAATGTACTGGAAAGCCCTGCATCACAACTTTTAGGAGATATAGCATATGTTTGTATTTGTTTGGTTCATCTATTATTATTAAATACTTTATAAAAATAACACATCCGGACAGTTTCTTTGCGGCCCATTGGAATTAACACAATAATGTTTTTGTTATTGTAAACATGTAAAAAAATATCAAATGAATGAAAACATGTTGGAAGTATATAACAAAGACTGAAACTTTACATTCCCCAAGTTTATAGCCCATTATTCTCTACTACACAGTCATTTATTCTCCTTTTTTAATTTATACTCTAACATTATCTTTATGCCAGAAAATGGTGATTCTATTTGCAAAACTGATGTCAAACTAGATTTTTTGAAGTCAAATATTTGGGTGATATGTTTTGGGATAGAGTTATTGATAAAAAACAATCATGAAGACCATTTTTCTAAGCTCACTCCCTATAACCACTGCCACCTAGTTTGACTTGTCTCCACTGGAAAGGCTGGTACTTCCACACAACTCTACTGCAAGCTTCCCACTATCACTAACACATCTATCTCCATCTAAACCATTCAAAATTCCTTCAAAAAAGGATCTTGTAGCACAAGTCAAGATCAAAAAGCCATTCCTCCCTAAAGAACAATACGAAGGCTTGCTTGAAATTTGTCCAGAAGTATGAAAACTGAATATAAAAAGACTAAAACATGTTATGTTCACAGATAAGACCAATATCAATTGAATTAGGTCAGTTGTAAGACAGTAGGTGAGGAAAAGGCTGGTTCTCCTCTCCAAACTCAGCATGTAGAAAACCATCAAATTTGGAGAAGAACATATGATGATTTGGAGTCGTATAACAACAAGTGGTGTTGGCTACATGTTCAGGATAGAAGGCAAGATGTATGGAGAACTCTATGTAAGCAGTTTGAATGACTATGTCTTCCAAACTCTGGAGTATTACAACTTTAATCAGGATAATTTCATCTTTTAGCAAGATAATGACCTCAAGCACACATCCAAAAAGGCTCAGAAATGGCTTAAAGACCATAAAATAGAGCTTGTGGACTGACCAGTATAATAACTAGATCTCAATTCAATCAAAAATTTATAGCATATTCTCAAAATGTGCTTTGTAGAATACAAAAAATGCTTCAAAGGGTATCCAGGAGTTGTAGGGCAGAATACTGGAGGAATGGGAGGAAATACCCAAGGAAGACTATGTGAAATCAATCAATAGTATGTCTAGAAGAGTTTTAGATGTTTTAAAAGCAAAGTGGGGTCACACAAAGTACTAGTTTATATAGATACCCATATTCCAACAGGCCGCAAAGAAACTGTCCGGATGTGTTATTTGTATAAGGTATTTAATAATAATATATGAACCAAACAAATACAAAAATATGTTACATCTCCTGAAAGCTGTGATCCAAGGCTTTCTAGTACATTTTAAATCATATAATTTCATTAAGATTACATGATATTATAGTCAGTTTAAGTTCAATTTCAAAAACATCCAGACAGTTTTTTGAGTCACTGTAGATGTTTAAAAGTGAAGAGATTTGGCTTTTCGTATCACTTTCATTGTCAGGCTTGGTGAGATTTTCTTCTTCGTCTCCTTGATTTGCAGTCAATAACCTTCACTCTGTTTCTGTGCCCACTGTAGAGCTTTTCTTTTCCCTTTACAGCTATCTGCAAAATAGTAGACCGCTTTCAAAATTTCGTGTGTGCGCCTTTTGTTTGGTACAAACAGCTCTTTTGGTATTATGACGTTACAGTGTGATTGGGTTTCCACCTGTTATGTATAGTGCCTGTCTATAGTTCAATATATATCTCAATCTAACACTGTCCGACTCTTCTGCCATGGGAAACTTTTGCTATATCTCAGAAGAACAGAAAAAACTTGTTCTTACGATGTCTCTGCGTGATATGAGGACGAAGGATATTGAACTTCGCTACGGGGATCACTTCCCGAACCATTCGACGGTTCATAAGCACTGTGGGGCATCGAAACGAGCAAACAAGGCTTGCGTCATGCCAGCTGCGCTTTACCAAAAAGAGCTGTTTGTACCAAACAAAGGCGCACACACGAAATTTTGAAAGCGGTCTACTATTTTGCAGATAGCTGTATCATGTGCCTGTTTCTCTAGCCATATAGATTTTGCAAGATCAGCTTCAAGTTTTTGAGCACTTCTTGAAGGTTGTCTTGTGCATTAGGGGTTCAGATACAACAACAGAGGTGTTTTGGGAAGCAGGGGATGAAAAGAAAGTGGATTTGATGCATTTGATAGAGAATAGATGAGGCATCATTGATTGGGTTTGGGAGCAATGAGGTGGTTGTCTTTTAAAAGTTGTGACATGTCAAGTATTTTTGTTTCTGCTTTGGTTCCCATGTTGTTTGACAAAATGAAACTCTGACATCACTCTTCTTTTCCACAACTGTGCTTAACCATGGTCTAGTTTGGAAGGTTTAAAAGGTAGAATAGACATAGTAAAAATTTCAAAAGGCACAAAAGAAAGTCTATTAAAAATAAGAGCAGAAATCCTTCTAGGTGCAGCAGGATGTCTAGTATGGAATTTTTGATCAGTCTAGAGGCCCCTTTGAGATTATCTGCAAGCTCCCAAGTACTTTCTTCATTTGGATAATTTGTCCACTTGACCAAATACTGCAGCTTGCCCCTATAAAGTCTACTGTCCTTGATGATTTCAACTTCCTATTCTGGATTATCTCCAGTAATAACAGGAGGTCTAGAAGGTGGTCTTCTTCCAGAAACAGTATCAGGATGATAAGGTAGAAGTTTCACAGTGTTAAACACTGGATGAATCTTCATGCTAGGAGTTAGCTTAAGTTCATAAGCATTTGGGCCAATGATTTTAGTCACTTTATAAGGCCCATATCTCCTATTGTTTAGCTTTTTAGAAGGCCTCTCAGTCTTGAGATCCTTTCCATCAAGCCAAACTAAATCCCCAACCTTGTATTTAATAGCTGTTCCTCTGTTTCTATCATAGAATTTAGCCATATCATCAGCAGCTTTCTTGAGTTCAGATACTGCTTCCTTTTTGGCTTCTTCCATATTTTTAACAAAGGTATCAACTGCTTCCATTTTACTATCCCTAAGTGGTTCTGTGCCCATCCTTGGATGTCTACCATTGTTCAGCATAAATGGAGTCTGCCTAGTAGAAGCCTGAACTCTGTTATTGTAGGAGAATTCAGCTAGTGACAACCATTCCGCCCAATGATCTTGTCTATGATTTATGAAGAGTCTAAGATACTGTTCAATTTCTTGGTTAACTCTTTCAGTCTGACCAACAGTCTGAGGGTGATAGGCTGTAGATGATGCAGTCTGAATACCAAGAATTGAGTTAAGCTCTTTCATAAATTTAGAGACAAACTGTGGACTCCTATCACAAGCGATCTTGATAGGTATACCATGGAGCTTCTATACATAATCTCTGTACAACTTAGCAGTGCCTTCAGATGTGACTTGATCTGTGGTGGCAATAATGTGGATCATTTTGCTAAGTTTGTCTACAATAATCATGAGGACATTATAGCCTTGGCATTCTGTAAATCCAGTGATAAAGTCCACAGAGATGTATTGCCAGACATCAGCAGAAATTTGGGTAGAGATGAGCTGGTCAACAGATTTTGCAGGAAATGTTTTGGTTCTGTTACATCTATCACAGCTTCTGGTGTATGCTGCAATATAATGAGACATTCCTGGCCACCAATAATTTCTAGATACCAGCTCTATAGTTTTCCATTTTTCTGGATATCCAGCAATATAGGTGTCATGATGCAGTTCCACAATTTTCCTTCTAAGGTCTTTGTCTTTGGGAACATACAGACTTGGCTCTGTTTGAGAGCCTGGATTTTGAAGTAGTCAGGTTTAAGGAGGACAATATTCTCATTATTATCACTCTTTTTTATAATCTGATCTCCTAGACAGAGCATCTGGCTTGAGTGAACTTTTACCAGGCCTATGGTGAAGAGTAAAATCAAATCTGGACAGAAAGAGTGACCATCTGGCTTGCCTTCTGCTGAGTTTCTGGGCAACCATAAAGTACTCTAAATTTTTGTGATCTGTCTAAATCTCAAAGGAATGTTTAGTTCCTTCAAGATAATGTCTCCATTCATCAAGTGCTCTGATAATAGCCAACATCTCTTTGTCATAGATTTCATAATTCCTTTCTACTTCAGATAGGCTTTTTGAAATAAAAGAAACAGGATGCCATTTTCCATCTGATCCTTCCTGAGACAAGACTGCTCCAGTAGCATAATCTGAGCTGTCTGCTTCAACTTTATATGGCTTGTTGTCATCAGAAAAAATCAAAATAGGGGAAGAAGTAACTTTTCCCTTTAATTGGTCAAATGCTTCCTGTTGTTTTGGGAGCCCATTTCCAGACTGTCTCTTTCTTTGTCAATTCATGAAGTGGCTTGGCTATGTCTGCAAAGTTCTGGATGAACTTTCAATAGAAGTTTACAAATCCCAAAAATAACTGAACATCCTTGACATTTTGGGTTCAGGCCATTTAGAAACTCCCTCTACCTTGACAGGATCCATTTCAATTTTTGCCTTGTAAAATAATAAGTCCAAGATATTCAATCATTTCCTTTTCAAATTCACATTTTTCAGCTTTTAGGTAGAGTTTATTTCTTTGCAGAATTTCCAGAACCTTGTTGACTACCTCCCTATGATGATCAAGAGTCTCAGTGAAAATAAAATGTCATCCATATAGACAATAACAACATTGTCATCTATGAGCCCAATAAAGATGTCATTCATCATAGTTTGGAAAGTAGCAGGACTATTGGTCAAACCAAAAACATGACTAGTGGTTCATACAGCCCTCTATTGGTTCTGAAGGCTGCTTTCCACTCATCTCCTTGCTTGACTCTGACATTTTTAAACCCCACCTAACATCTAGTTTGGTGAAGTATTTAGCTTTACTGAGTTTACTGATAATGTCAGAAATTAAAGGCAAAAGATATGAATTTCTGATGGTCATGTCATTTAGTTTTCTATAATCCTGTACTAGCCTAAGAGTGCCATCCTTTTTTTGACAAAGAAAACAGGAGATGCCATGGGTGATTTGGAAGGTCTAATCCTACCAGACTTCAGATTTTCCTCTAAAAAAGCATCAAGTTCTTTTTGCTCATTTGGTGATAGAGGATAAATCTTTGATCTGAAAAGTTCTGAACCAGGCTTCAGCTCAATAGCATGATCCCAAGGCTCTCTATCTGGTAGCCTATCAAAAGACTCATTAGAAAAACCTCTTTAAATTGGTGGTAATGTTTAGAGACTAATTCTTCAAAAGTCTTCTTTGGGGAGTCATCTTGCTGATGAGATTCTTCTGATAATTTTTGGGACACAGTGGAAGTGGCATTAATAGACTGCTTTTGAGGATGAACATATGATATGAATATTCTATCCTTAGGCCCTAATTCAGAATCAGGAGTGTCTTCAATTAAATCTTCTTCTTCTTCATGAAATTCAGGCAGTTGTCTTCTATGAATTGCAGCTATTTTTTGCCTTTTCCTCTTGGCTCTCTTGACTTCCATGTGACAATCAGGAGGACATCTAATGAATTGAACATCCCTTTCCAGTCAACATCAGGGTTGTGTAGATAAAGCCAAGTGTGTCCAATAATTGCAGTTTTATCTCCCAAGTCACAAACTGCAAAGGTAGCCTTTTCTGTATGGTTTTTGTATACCATAACCAAGTCCACTTCCTTATGAATAGAGCCACTTTTGTTGATAGTACCATCAACATTGAAGACCGGAATAGCTCTAGGAAGTTTTCTTGTATTGAGATTATGGTATTTAACAAACCTGGTGTCCAGAAAAAGACCTATAGCCCCCAAATCCAGCAAAGTATCCACACTAAGCCTTTTTCCTGTATCCACTGTTTTCAAAATGACTGACAGATGGGTAGAGGTTTTAGGCCTGTGATTCAAGATATATATTTTATCAGGAATAAAAGAGAAAAAGGATTTAAGAAATTTTCAGAAGACAAAGTTGACTTTCAGTATCAGAATTGAATGAGTTTGGATTGTCATTTTCAATTTCTAATACAGAAAATTTATTCTTCCATTGGGACATGTCTTTCACCAATGGAGTCTCTAAAAATCCTTTTGTGGCTTATCCTCCTTCTTTTGCTGTTCTTCCTTTTCCTTCAAAATCTTCTCCCTGTAGAAGGTTTTCAGAGATTCATGGTCCATTGAATTTATGTTGACAGAGGGCCTGCAGTTAGCAGCCTTATGACCAGGCTTTCTGCATTTGAAGCATATTAGAGGCCTGACAGACCTCCAACCTGAATCAACCTCCATGGGGATTACATCTTGTTGCCTTGCACGAACCTGCAGATTGCTTGAAGTGCCTTGGATGGAAGTGGAGAAGGAATTAAAAGGGCTAGTTTGGTTTAGATGTGGGTGTTGGTGATTGATTGACTGGCCTAGAGAATGGAGAGAGTGATTTTAATGACTTCTCTCTGTCTCCATTGTCTATCCAGCTTAGTAGCCCAAGAAATCCAGTCCTCCAAAGAGACAGGCATCTGTGGTATCCACCAGAGATGAGTTGAGTCCCTTTTGAAAAAATTCCACCAAAGCAGCATCATTGTATTCTGTGTCCACTTCCAATTCCTTGAAGCTAGCCACATATTCATCAGCTGTATGGTTGGTTTGCTTGAGCTGACTCATTTTGTGTCTAACTGTGGCTGCAGGATTTGGGTCTCCAAAGGCTGTCCTAAATGCATCCAGAAAATCTTTCCACTGAATTGCATCTCTGTCTTGATTCTCCATCCTCAAGGTTTGCACTTTAGCCTATTGACCAGCAGTACCTCCTTTCATAAAGGAGAGAGCACAGACAACTCTGCTAAGGTCATCAGTGATCCCCTTCTATGAAAATATAATAGAAGTTGACTGAGGAAGGTCTCTGATTTACTGAGTGTACCATCATAGGGCTCAGGTGGGGCAACCTTGATAATGACTGGGGGAGGAGTATCAAAGAGAGAGGACTTGGAAACTTTGGGAGAGACAGAGGTCACAGAATGCAGAGGCTCAGCAGCAGGTGCAGGTGAGGGTGGAGGTTGTTGGTCATTTGTTGGAAGAGGTGGTAGTGGTAAAAACTTTGGAGGGTGGCAAGCTGCTGCTGAAGCATGGCAATCTGCTGCTGGAGCTTCTCATAAGAGGGCTGAGCAGTGGTTTCTGTCATAAAGCTCTTTGTGTGCTAAAAGCAGTGAGAAACAACAGCAACTGCCTACAATGAAATACAGACCCTGGATGGCATCCCTGAAGCCAGTGAGCAGATTGATTTTCAATTTATACTCCCATATTGGGCACCCAACAATACAAAGAACAAGACAATGAAGAACAGATGTTGCCGGTGAAGTGTTACCACCCTCAGGCAGCTTTGCTTTGTCCCTCAGATTCAGCACAATAACTGGAAATCTGGAAGAAGGAAATTCAACATCACTACCACATTCAAATTTAGCCAGCCCTGCTGGATATGGATTTTCAATTGACCAGTAGATATTGGACTCAGGTGTCCTGGCACTGCTATGCCAAGCAGTCTTCATAATTGTTACATTTCCTTGCAGGCACAGATGTTGGTCTTTATCCAGAACATACTCTCTGACATGCCAAATATTGGTTCCACAACTGAAAACTGACAGAGAGATCCAAATTGAAGACCTAATTGTGCACCAATTCTGATGGGCACACCTCACCACAGCAGAAGGATATTGGTCTTGCTGGTCAGTGAACTCCATGGTTTTCTGATCATCCACAACATAAATGGTAGAGTTGAGATCTAGTTTCTGGATTGACAATTAACAAGTAAGGCTGTGTACAATACAAATCAGGGTCTTGATCTTGTCAAACATGTCAAAAATGGGAAAACAGTGACCCCATTGTAATCAAAAATCCCAACACAAAATTTCATTCTGAAGATCACAACTCCAATGCAGAAAAGCATAAAAGGGTGAGCAGACATGAAAAGATATGTGTAGTCAGCATATTGAGTCACAATTGAGGGTATGGTAACAGAGATAAGAGGCTTTGGGTGGTTCACAAAGTAACTTATGACAATTAACTTGGCCATACAAAGTAACTTATATTCACTTGTGACTAACTTATAGTGTACAAGTGAACTTTGTCACAAGCCAAGTGAGAATAAGTTACTTTGTTGCTGTGTGGGAATAAGTTAATGTCACTAACTTGAGTGCCAAACCATGTCACACTGCAGGCAAAGTAAGTGAAAGTAAAGATGGTAGCTTATCTGACCTATTCACACTTGTCTCCCTTGTACTCAATGCCAAAATTTACAATAGACATGTGTAAAAATCTTTGATCAGTAGAGAGAACTCCTCAGGAGTTGGTATTGTCAATTGAAATACTGATACTAAATGAGAACCTTTTTGCAGAAATATGACCTTGGGGATGGGCACTTAAGCCTGTTTCCACATAATCTTATCATTAATAATTCAATTCTTTTTAGGAGATGTGCAAAGACCTGAACTAGGTCTGTTAAAAATCAAAACATAGTTCTAGAAGAGAATTTTAGGCAGAGTAAGCATAACAAGCCATCATAGTAGTACTATTTTAGTGTACCATAGGGTTACTCACTTTCATAACTAAAATTTTCTCACTTCTACAGCCAAAGTTAATGTAAATACTTCAAATTTAAATGTCCAAGTTTGAAGCTGATCTTGTCACTTTCACTTAAACACCCAATTTAAGTTAATTCAAATTAGAATTCTCACTTTACCAGCAAATTTAATAAGTAACTTGATAGGTAAGGTTTCAGAATATAAATTAATCATTTAGCTATGCAAATATCCAAGAGAGAAAGGGTCAATGAACACTCAGTACAGGTGTAAGTTGATAAGCTTGTGATCTAATAATGTTTACCAGGTGCGATACAGAGAATTATATTACACGAGGAGACCTGTGAAGTATTCTGTATACCCAGTCAAAATAATACTGTGCATAAATTAATTTCCAGTGCTCTGTGGAAAAATTGGCATCTTGTTCAAGTTGACCACCCCCATATTCTGAACATAACACAGACCTCTCTTCCCCAATATGCATTGAGTAGCTAACTTGGCACATAGACTGCACAAACAGTGTTTTTCACTTTAAAACTTCTTAACTGTCTTTATATTACTTCTATATGGTGTCCAAAATTATTTACTTAGAGAATTACCAACAGGGTACAAGTAAAGTTACTGGCAACCAGTGACTGTTAGTGTAAGTGAGCCCAAGTTAATTTGGCCAAGCGTGGGAATAAGTGAACAGATTAACTTGGCTGGCATAAGTGAGCCAAGTTAACTTGAATACGTTACTTTATTGACAGTCGAGGCTTTGGCCTCTGCTTGTCTGACAGCTTTACCTTGCCAAATGCATCACAATGGAGCTATTTATTTGAGTTATTGCAATTTATGCCTTTTAGAGATATTGTAATGTCAGGACTGACACTGAAGAAGCCAAAAGTATGAGGCTTGGAGTTGACTCTGAGCATACCCCTTGTGCTGGACTTGGCAAAGTCTGGGAGTACCACTAAATTCTGCAATATGATTGAACAAGCAAGCCTGAAAGAAAAGATTCAGAGGGAAAGGAGAAAAATTTGTGAAGAATATCATGCACTATTGGAGCATACATCTTTTTTTTCAGCAATTCTGTTTTTACCACTTTGTGCTATGTTGTTATTTGCTTTCTCTTCTTTCTTAAATCATCTAGAAATTTATTTGAAGCTGTTGCTGCTACTCCTTTCAACAGAGCTATATCCTCAGCATTCTTGATCTCCAAGGATGCTGTGCACCTCTCAACCAAATCTTGAGGGTCATTGACAACACAAAACACCTGAACACATTGGGGTCATTGTAAGCAGTTATATTTACCAGATCAGCCTTGATTGCTTTGCAACTCAACCCAACACAGGATTCCATAAGGAATTTGAGTTTATTGGCATCAAAGTGGCAAAGGGTAGTTTTATTGACAGTGGAAATGGCAAATATTGAGAGTCGAAAACTAAACAATGAACTGGAACAATAGTGATAAGACAAGGTTCAGCAGCTCCACATTCCAAGAGAGATCTAATTTTGGTCAAGCTAATATGAACAATTTTGGTAAATTTTTGACTTTGGGAGAGAAAATCCTAGGCTCAAAAGTTCACCAGAATGGTTTGAAACCTCTGGAAGTAACCAATTTTCTATTGACTTGTGATGATACCACATTTTGAGTGCCCAGATAACTTTTTTATGTGCATTTTCCATGCTTTTTGTCATTTCTACACCTCTCATTGGACATGTTCATTATAGCTATCTGCAGAAATCTCAGTATTACTGGTCCCATCACACAAAAGGAATGATGAGAGTACTGCCACTCCTTTATAAACAACTCATATCACCCAAAGTGTGAGTTTCCAGTTCTCAAAGTTGCAAATACTGACTGAGTTACTTTTATAGCATGCCAACAGCAGTTTGATCATTGCACACCTTAGTGATTATTGGACAGTTGGAGGGTTTTTGTCAAAGAGAAGCACAAGTTATATTGAATATGAATATCTGATGAAGACCCTTGCTAACTAAGGTTTGCCAAACCCTATGTTGCTGGCTTCTGCACCAAGCAGCCCAAGCCCAGACATATAAGCAAAAATTGCTTGCTCCTAACCAGAAACCTCTCAGCAGGCTAGGCTAAAAGGGACAGTAATTATATGGCATCCCACTGACATCTGGCCAAAGGCATTATAAACAAAGAAAGACACAGCTCAATATGCATCACCGGATTATTGAATTGATCTGTTCAAAAATGAAATTGTATATTGTATCTGGGATTTGATCTGTTGTACTACATACTGTATTGCTTAATCTTTCAGTGTTACAAATACCTCTAGCCCATCTACAACTTTTTCACTCAATAATAGGGTTTTCTTGATATAGGTCCACCATTGTTCCACAAAATTGGGCAATGTATTGGAGGTTTGAGTTGTTGTATTGGGTAACACTATCTCCACATCAATGACAATATATGTGATGGAGTCAAAAGAAGGATGGATAAGATACTTATCAAAGTTGTCAATTTTGGCCTTATATTTTAATAGTGAGACAGGTGGTCTTGCTTCTGGCATTGAATTTTGGAGCTAGATATTAATATGAGGTTGAGTTCCTTGACTCTTGGGGGATTTCATGTATAAGGAGGTGGATTATAAATGCAAGAGGTCACTCACCACCACATGTGAATGAGGTCCACTTGAGATGTACAAAATGGCTGTAGTTGATGGTAGAAGTGTATCTCAATGGTCTGAATAAGTCTTAGAGAGTGTACACCATATTTCATTTAAGATTTCAAAGGAAGGTCTACAGTAAAGATGACTCACTAAAATTAATCCACAGCCTTATAGCTAAAAATTGCAGTACTGGATCATTTATAAGAAATTTATTGAGGCTGTCAAAGATGAAATGGCAATTGACATCCATCATGAACCAAGTGAGGCAAGGGAGAATGATGCAAGAAGAGACTGGTAGGTAGGAGTTAGGGTTTGTTATTCACTTGGCATCTGTCAGGTGTACTTTACCTCCACCCAGGTATTCCATATGGAGTCCACCAACTCCATATAAAAGTGGTGGATTCCACATGGACTCCACCTGGAACATATGTAAATGTTCAAAAATTAACTTTGATAGGTGGAGTTCAGGTGGACTCCAGGTGGACTCCAAATAATTCCACTTGAGTCCAACTGTAGTCCAGGTGGAGTTCAATTAGAATCCACCTGGACTCCAGATGGACTCCAGTTGGAGTTTCAACTTTAACTTCACATAAAATGAAATGGAATCCAGTTGGATTTCAACTGGAATATATTAGTCTTTTAATCTTAGTGTAAATTCATGAGCATAATATAATATATTAATAGCTATGTACTACATTATTATTTAGTTGTGAGATCCATCATTGAAACAAAAAACAAAACAAAAACATAACAAACAAAAAAGCTGGGCAGGAGCGTATGTACTTGGATTAAATGAATGAACAAACATATAAATGTAAAACAAAAAGAGAAAACAAAAACAAAAACAAAAAAAGTGAAAAAGAAGTAAAAATCAAAAAGGGGGCGGGAGGGTGATCATATCGGTCGTAGCCCCCACCAAATGTGTCGGTCAAGTTGTATGTGCCACCATTGTTGTGGCCATGGTATATGTCCACCGTATCGCATTGTTGTCCTCATCTTTGTGGCTGCTGCGCCTGTCGCATGCGTTGTGGTTGTTGTACGTGGCCCCGTCCATTGTGGTTGTTGTACATGTCGTCATCGTCATCGTGGCTGTTGTATGTGTTGTCATGGCCATAGCATGCAGCCATTCGCATCGTATGTGTCACGGTACATGCTGTGCATGTCGTCAGTACATGTCACAGTATGTGTGTGCGCATTGTTGTTGTTGTCATCAGTATGCGTTGTGCCTGCTATTGTATGTGCTTTGTTGTACTGTATGTGCTGTCATCGTACTGTACGTGCTGTCGTCGTACTGTACGTGTTGTGATACATGCCGTACATACAGCGGTGTCATCGTTGGCCTATATCAAAAAGGAGGGGGGGGGGGGCAGTTAGTGGCAGCAGTATGTGGGATTCACAACTTACATGGTGTCAGCGGCCTCATTCATGTCGCCTCCCTCGTTCCGCCTCATGCCCCACCCACTTCACTTTACCTCGTACCTCAATCCCCACCCCCTCATTCCCCATCAGTCTGGTGTTGTCGCCGTCATATATGGATCCATTGTTGTTGTTGTTGTTGTTATTGTACCACGTACACATGTATGGTGTCGTCGCCATCATACACGGATGTGTTATAGTCATGCATGGCCTTGGTTGGTGGTGACGCTGATGCATGTCGGGTCAGGTTGGTGGGTGCCTGGCTCTGACCGACAACAGTGAGGTGGTGGGGCAAGCGCAACGGCAGCAGCGGGGTGGTGGTGGTGGTGGTCGGAAGGCAAGGTGGGGTGGTCAGAGTAACCAACAGACCATGTGGCAACAATGAGTCACACACATGACATTGTTTAATGCTTGCCGAAAATTGCCGAGAAATGATCCGAATTGATATGGGGCATCAATTTTTGTTAGACAACAAAGCCTTTATGGCCTAGTCAGTTTATTGCTTGTATTTGGTGATCTTGGATGCGTGAGTTCAATTCCTGGTGGTGCATTTTTTTACACTATAATAAAATATAATAAAATATAAATAAAATCTGGGGACCTTCCTCCACCTGGAGTCCATTTGAATTTGGCTCTAAAATTGTGTATTCATACTGATATACATGATTTATGACTCAAATCCACATGAAATCCATATGGAGGATGTGGAACTCAGATGAAGTTCCACATGGAGTCCACATGTAGTTCCACATCCTCCACATTGGCCCACTTGGAGGATGAGTGGATTCCAGCTGGACTCAGGTGGAGCCTCCACCTCTAAATGGCTGGTACACCTGCCAAAAAAAGAGTCACCAAACTCCATGTGGACTCCACCAACTCCATGCCGGAGTTGGTGGACTCCACATGGAATACCTGGGTGAGGGTAAAGACCTCTCTGTCAGCAAAATGAAGCTGCAAATGTTGAGAGACTCTAGTAGTATAAATATCCCATGTAGAGAGTGTTTAAAGTAACCATGCATTGAAGACAGCAATAGGATGACCCACAAGAGGCAGAGGTGTTTAATTTTTGAGCTCTGCAAGAAGTCTGCCAGTACATTTTGCATTCTTTCAAGACTGAGCTGATTTAACTGAGAAAATTGGAGCAGATCTTTGGTTGCCTTTTGTGGCTCTGAATCCATTGTGTTCCAGTTCAGTTCTTTGATGTGATAATCATCACCTTCTCTGTAGTAGTGAATGCCACAACTCCAACAATATATGTGCAGGAAGAGAGATTATGTAGTGCCAGGTCCAAAACATGAGGTATCTGCACTGGATGGATGAAACAAGTTATTGAAAATGCAGTGGCTCAAAAAACTGTCCCACTTTTTGCAACTTTTGAATTAAATTGGTAATAACATGGGAATCCTTCAACTAAAAAGTCTGAAATTAATATATGTTATAGTTGAATATGTGACCTTCATAATTGCCTTCACGATCATGTGATTTGGATAAAAATGATTGAGTAATAAAATGGACAATAATACAAAAGTGGGGCAGTTGTTTGACCCTCTATTTAATACTTAGTATGACCACCTTTTGCCTTGATAACAGCCTCCATTCTCTTTGGCATGCTTTCTATAAGATTTTGGCATGTTTCAGGAGGGATTTTGTTCTATTCTGCAGCCAGTCTCTCCCACAATTCAAATATACCTTTGGGTGGTATTTCAAAGGTGTTCATCTGCCTTTGAGATGCACCCACAAGTGTTCAATGGGGTTGATGTCAGGGGATTGAGGAATCAATTCCATAACTTCAATGTTGTTATCCAAAACCACTGACTGGCCCTTTTGGAGGTGTGTTTGGGGTCATTATCCTGCTGAAAAATCCTCTCTCCCTCTGTCATCTCCAAGTTTTCAAAGCTTTCATCCAATCCATGCTCCAAAATCTCACAGTATTGCACTGCATTCATCTTTCCCTCAACCTCCAAAGTGTCCCATCCTATTCCAGCCCATACACCCCCATACCATGAGATTATTTCCTCCTCCATGCTTGACAGTTGGTGTGGTTGTCCTTTCAGAGATTGATTCACCCCTAGGTTTCTAGGTGTACACCTTGCTATCTGAGCCAATCCTGTTGATCTTTGTTTCATCTAACCAGAGTATCCTTTTCCAGTTCTCCACAGTTCTGTTTGCATGGGTCTGAGCAAATTTGAAACACTTTTGACAATGAATCACTTTAAGAAGAGGTCGTTTTGATTTGACAACAGAGCACAAATTGTTTTCCTTGAGGGAATTTCTGACTGTTTGGGGAGAAACAGGAGAGGTGATAGCATTGTTGATATAGTGGGTAGCCTGGACAGCATTGTTCTGTTTTCCAATGTTGATTTGGCATACAATTGCTTGTTTATCTCTTGGGGTGAGCTTGGAAGAACATCCACCTTTGTTGTTTTTCTTGTCAGAATTGATCTCTTTCTTGGCCCTTCCTATAGTAGACTTCCCAAAACCAGTTTTAGATTCTATCTAGCAAACAGAAAAGCCCTCTTTAAAAGAAAAATGATAAAGAAGTGCTGAGAGGACTTCATGTGATAATAGAAAGAAAGATGTGGTGGTGAAAAGAAAGATTGTTAAACTTGAATTCAATGTTATAAACTTTTATAAATAGTGTCACATGACTTTGTTTATTTTTCTCACAATTTATACAGTGTAATTTTCCTTGTTATATGGTAGATATTAGTATCATTATAGTGGGTCAAACAACTGTCCCACTTTTGTATTATTTTGTCTATTTTATTACTCAATCATTTTTATCTAAATCACATGTTTTTGGACGTAATTATAAAGGTCACATGTTCAATTATAACATATATTAATTTCAATTTTTTTAGTTGAAGGGTTCCCATGTTATTAGCAATTTAATACAAAAGTTGCAAAAAGCGGGACAGTTGTTTGAGCCACTGTAGTAGAAAAAATTGCACAATATAAATTGTGAGAAAAATAAACAAAGTCATGTGACACTATTTATAAAAGTTTATAACATTGAATTCAAGTTTAACAATCTTTCTTTCTTTTCACCACCACATCTTTCTTTCTATTATCACATGAAGTCCTCTCAGCACTTCTTTATCATTTTTCTTTTAAAGAGGGCTTTTCTGTTTGCTAGATAGAATCTAAAACTGGTTTTGGGAAGTCTACTATAGGAAGGGCCAAGAAAGAGATCAATTCTGACAAGAAAACAACAAAGGTGGATGTTCTTCCAAGCTCACCCCAAGAGATAAACAAGCAATTGTATGCCAAATCAACATTGGAAAACAGAACAATGCTGTCCAGGCTACCCACTATATCAACAATGCTATCACCTCTCCTGTTTCTCCCCAAACAGTCAGAAATTCCCTCAAGGAAAACAATTTGTGCTCTGTTGTCAAATCAAAACGACCTCTTCTTAAAGTGATTCATTGTCAAAAGTGTTTCAAATTTGCTCAGACCCATGCAAACAGAACTGTGGAGAACTGGAAAAGGATACTCTGGTTAGATGAAACAAAGATCAACAGGATTGGCTCAGATAGCAAGGTGTACACCTAGAAACCTAGGGGTGAATCAATCTCTGAAAGGACAACCACACCAACTGTCAAGCATGGAGGAGGAAATAATCTCATGGTATGGGGTGTATGGGCTGGAATAGGATGGGACACTTTGGAGGTTGAGGGAAAGATGAATGCAGTGCAATACTGTGAGATTTTGGAGCATGGATTGGATGAAAGCTTTGAAAACTTGGAGATGACAGAGGGAGAGAGGATTTTTCAGCAGGATAATGACCCCAAACACACCTCCAAAAGGGCCAGTCAGTGGTTTTTGGATAACAACATTGAAGTTATGGAATTGATTCCTCAATCCCCTGACATCAACCCCATTGAACACTTGTGGGTGCATCTCAAAAGGCAGATGAACACCTTTGAAATACCACCCAAAGGTATATTTGAATTGTGGGAGAGACTGGCTGCAGAATAGAACAAAATCCCTCCTGAAACATGCCAAAATCTTATAGAAAGCATGCCAAAGAGAATGGAGGCTGTTATCAAGGCAAAAGGTGGTCATACTAAGTATTAAATAGGGGTCACAAAACTGTGACACTTTTGTATTATTTTGTCTATTTTATTACTCAATCATTTTTATCCAAATCACATGATCTTGAAGGCAATTATGAAGGTCACATGTTCAAATATAACATATATTAATCCAAAATATGTTTTCACCCCCAGTAGTCTTTGATTTAACCCTGGTTTTGTAAAGTACTGATCCTCCAGCCCAGAATGTACTGAGTTAACCCCCCTTTCTGAGCATCTCAAGTACTGATCTAATCTTTTTGCAACTACTGAGTTAACCCTGGTTTTATAGTACTGAGTTAACCCTGATTCAGTTACTCTTGATTTAACCCCTCTTTCTAAGTACTGAGTTAACCCTTTTTAAGTACTGATTTAACCTTTTTTAAGTACTGATTTAACCATGCTTTTAACATTTCAAACTACTGATCTAACCCTGCTTTTGAGTTTTCAAACTACTGATCTAACTCTGCTTTTGAGTTTTCAAACTACTGATTTAACCCTGCTTTTGAAATTTCAAACTACTGATCTAACCCTGCTTTTGACATGAATTTTAACTCTGTGAGGACAGTGACCACTGGAGATCCTATACTCTTAAGGTGAGTAATCATTCTCCTATTAAAATCAGACATGCAATTAGTATAAGCAATCTCAGAATTTAGAACTGAATACATTACCCAATCTTGGAATAGCTTGTATATTTGAGCTGTTTCAGTTTTCCCAAGACATTTCTATCCACTCTTCTTCCTTCAGATAATAGCATTGAGAGGTCTCATCTCTGAAGAATTTGTAGCTCCATGATGTGGCCAGTGATGAGGTGGTTCTTCATCAACTTCAATCTAACATATGGATGTTTGCATACTAAACAGGACTGCCAGATCAGTCCATGGAGTGTACTGATTCATGTTGGTATCTTTTTGTCAACCTTTGAGAAGGTGTAACAGGCTAAAGGAACTGAGAAGCTGCCATGTTCTGGTCATCAGGAATAGGATCAGTTCTAGATTTCTGATCTCTTGTTGATGGATGACCAGATTGCTTATAAGTGGGCTACATATAGATATCAGAACAGAATGTAGTGTTAAGAAAATTTGAATACTGCACCTTAACAGGTGGATTAGGTTTTCTGATACTTGACTGTAAGTCAGAATTACTGTCTTCATCATCAACTTCCATGTAGTCATCTGGATCAGGGATATGCATTTGCTTTTGCTGAGACACATGTATTAGATATATTAAACATTGAAATTAGCATATACATCTGACCTTCTTGGAGCTCTTAACACTATCTCTGATCTTGAAAGGGCTTGCACCTTCAGAGGCTGATGTTGAGAGCTATGAATCATTTATCAGTTATGATCAGATAAGAAATGCATATATCTAGCTTATTTACCTGACACTTTTTGAGTTTCTTTTGTCTTTGCCCATAGTGAGGATGAGAGATAGTGGTAGAGAGTCAAGATCACAAAGATCAATAAGCGGCAGATGCAGCTGATCAGAAGTATCTGAATTAGGAAATTCCTAATTAAGAAATCGCAAAAGCAGGGTTAGATCAGTACTTTGGCCAGGCATAATGGGGTTAAATAAGTACTTTGGTAAAACATAATGGGGTTAAATCAGTACTTTGGTAAGGTATAATGGGGTTAAATTAGTACTTTGATAAGGCATAATGGGAGTTAGATCAGTACCTTGTTTAAGATATAATGGGGTTAGATCAGTACAACAAAAGCAGAGTTAAATCAGTAGATACATCCCAGTTAGATCAGTAGTTCAAAACCAGGGTTACTTCAGGACTTTATATACCAGAGTTAATTGAGTACAATAAAACCAGGATTAATTCAGTACATTATATTCAGGTTAAATCAGTAGTTATTAAAAGGGTGGTTAAATCAAAGACTACAGGGGGTAGAAACATATCTTGCTATATTAATTTCAGACCTTTTAGTTGAAGGGTTCCCATATTATTAGCAATTTAATTCAAAAGTTGCAAAAAGCAGAACAGTTTTGAGCCACTGTATATGCAAGACACCAATCTTGGAGAGTAGTCATGGCAACATCTATAGCTTTGATTGTCCACAGGGAGAAGGAAGTGGTAAGTTGACAAATGCCTGGCATTGTGGTAATTGAGTGTCCATTTCTAATAATATCAGCTTGATTCCTGATACTCTTGGCTATGTGCTCTATGTCAATGTTGCAGCCATCTTTTGATATAGGATGAGATGCAAAGCACACCTTGCAAGCATGATGTGAAGAGCATGGGATGTCAGTGTGATAGAAGAGACACTAGATGGATCAAGTGTCCTTGATGTTTCAGCTATAATAGGGCATAGGAAAATGTCCATATCATGTCTGTACCATCAATGCATGTCAGTGCAAAGACAGTGCAAAGTTAGTGATTGTCAGACTCATGTCAGTGCAATCTTGCTTAGATGTACAACAAGTCAGTGCAATGTCAGAGAGGCAATACAACTGTAATTGACATGCATTTGGAGGGCTAGTCAGCTAAGTGGTTGTATGCCACCTCAGTGTTCAACTTGGGGTTTCAATAGCTGTGCTGAGTGTGGGAAATATATACCTGAAAGTGACCAATTTGGCTATTTAAATATTGTCTGCAGGTTGAAGCTTGGATGTCAAAGAGTAACTGAAGCAATGATAAAGTTTGTACAGTAGTATAGTATATAAATACAAAAAATATGAGCACACCCTATTTGATGAAGGTACTACATCCTGTACAACATTCTATTGACCATTTAGTGGCTGTGCCAAAAATGACAACCCCTGCGAGTGTGTCTATGCATGCACAAGTACAGGGAATCAACATTCATATTCAAATAATCTAAATAATGTGCTACAATGTCAGGCCATTCATCCCAAACCATGTTAGACACTACTCCAGTGCCTGACATAACACCTGCAAGCTTTGGTTTCAGCATAGAAAGTGCTGCCTTCAAGATTGGTGTAAATTGGCCATCAGGCTTATGTATGAGTGTAGAGTATTTATTCCTCAGACAAATTCACAGCAGGGTGCAGCTTCAAAGATGTAGAATATAATGGACAGATGAGATGAAAATTTGTACATATATCAGGCACTGTAGCAAATGGTAAGGACAGACCTTCAATATTCAACTTTACAGTAGTGGCTGTTGTTTCCAGTCTTTTGGTGTACCAAATCAAATCCCTAATCATAAATCCCAATGTCAGGCTATTGAACACAAAGATGGGTAGAAATAAATAAAACTGACCTGATATATTGTATACTGGGATGTAAAAATTGATATTAATTTGGGCTTGGGGATCCTCCTTTTTGTAGTTGCAGAACCTTCACCATCCTCAGTGGAGAAGTATGTATACACATAGTTAGCAAAACCCTATAATTTCCCTATAAAAACAAGTCAACTGTATATCTCTTTTGCACCTACCAATAGGCCTATCTAATGACACTGAATGGATAGCTGACTATGCATGGGAGGAAGAATGTGGTAAAAGTGAGAAACTGTATTCAGAGGGATTATTCTACATAATGATAAGCTCATCTGAGTTGGAGTCTCGATATCAACAAGCCTCTCTCTCAATGGTTAATCATTATCAGACATCACTATGAGATCACACTGCTGGCGCCGACCAGTGTAAGTAAAACTTACAGCGAATTAAATACAGAACCTATGTAAGAATTGCTGTAAGTATGACATAGCACTTCTGTTTGAAAATAATACAGATAAAAACAGATATTCTATTTGGTGGCTGTAAGTTACAGCTATCTGCAAAATAGTAGACCGCTTTCAAAATTTCGGGTGTGTGCCTTTGTTTGGTACAAACAGCTCTTTTGGTAAAGCGCAGCTGGCATGACGCAAGCCTTGTTTGCTCGTTTCTCGATGCTCCACAGTGCTTATGAACCGTCGAATGGTTCGGGAAGTGATCCCGTAGCGAGTTCAATATCCTTCGTCTTCATATCTTGCAGAGACATTGTAAGAAAAAGTCTCTTCTGTTCTTCTGAGACATAGCGAAAGTTTCCTATGGCAGAAGAGTCGGACAGTGTTAGATTGAGATATATATTGAACTATAGACAGACAGGCAGTTTAGCTATAACAGGTGGAAACCCAACCCCACTGTAACGTCATAATACCAAAAGAGCTGTTTGTACCAAACAAAGGCGCACACGAAATTTTGAAAGCGGTCTACTATTTTGCAGATAGCTGTAAACAAACAGTATTTCTGTTTCTAGCTGTAAGTCAATAATACACCCAAATAGAATTTCTATTCTTTGTCTGTTTGTTAAATATACAGAATAGCTGTATGTAATTGCTGTATGTATAACATACAGATATTGTGTATGTAATCACTGTATGTTGTACAAACACAAGTTCTGTAAGAAAACTTACAGTCAAAGTATAGAATTTCTGTTTGTTTTACTTACGGAATTTATGTATATAATTGCTGTATGTAAAACTTACACCAAAATATACAGTATTCAACTCGCTCAGGTATATTTTGGTGTAAGTTTTACATACAGCAATTATATACATAAATTCCGTAAGTAAACAAACAGAAATTCTATACTTTGACTGTAAGTTTTCTTTACAGAACTTGTGTTTGTACAACATACAGTGATTACATACACAATATCTGTATGTTATACATACAGCAATTACATACAGCTATTCTGTATATTTAACAAACAGACAAAGAATAGAAATTCTCTTTATTTGGGTGTATTATTGACTTACAGCTTAGAAACAGAAATACTGTTTGTTTAACTTACAGCCACCAAATAGAATATCTGTTTGTTATCTGTATTATTTTCAAACAGAAGTGCTGTATGTCATACTTACAGCAATTCTTACATAGGTTCTGTATTTAATTCGCTGTAAGTTTTACTTACACTGGTCGGCGCCAGCAGTGTCAAGACTCTGGAGGTTTGTGATGCTAGTTCAGACCCCTTTTGGTTTGTCAATGCCTAAATGAAGAAACATAAAATATCAGCTCATCTCCTCACTAATATCTACGTCAGTGCAGGTCAGTGCCTTGTCAGTGTATATCAGTGCTATGTCAGTGAAAAAATATTGGAGGTCAGTGCATGTCAGTGCATATAGTCAAGGCAGTCAGTGCAAGGTCTTTACACTCCCTACAGATACTGGTCGGAACCGGTCAGAGTCTGACTGGTTTTAACCAGAATTTTATTTAGCAGTGTCCCTGCCAAATTAGCAGGAAAATATCTAAATTTTTCTGACCAGATTTCAATCAGAATCACTGTTACTGAGTCTGACCCAAATCTGATCAGAATCTGAGTAGAGTTCACATAAATTTTAAACTTAATTAGACTCAATTCCAAGTGGAATCCGAGCAGTATCAAGCAGAACTGTATTATGTCAGCATACCATTTACAGCTCTGCAAGCAATAACACAAACAGTAGACATATGTAGATTTTATCAGTTTGTGACAAATTTGGTATTGTTAGAATCATAAAATTTAGAAGAATACTACAGTCATTCTCATTCAGGTGAGCATGTGGGAAGGTCATTGCAGCTCATGCCTGTGAGTTGTGCTTGCATTCATGTTTGTGGTGGAGGCTTACCATGGTGATGGGGAGCAAGTTGGTATGGCATTCAACTCATGCCAATGAATTTGTGGACAGGACCTATGAGTGTGCTTTGAAGAACGTGTAGCGAGTGCATTAATTTGTTCATCATGCAGATATAACTATATTTTAGTTTAATTTAGAGCATGTGAAGAATGGAAAGCAGAAGTGAATTTGTGGGTGCTTGCCAATGTATTCGAATCTTCGCGGCAGCCGTGGTGGGTTGTGGGAATGAGCTGAATGGATGGAAATGTGAGACAAGGGAGGTTCAGTATTAGTGGGTAGGTGTGTTAAGGGAGGGAGGTGATATTGTGATTTTTGCTGTAAGTGTGGTTTCCAGCAGTCCTCTGGGAGTAGGTACCAGAGTTAAGTAATGGTGAGAGGAGGGGCAGGAGTACAGAGATAAACACTCTCTTCCCAGGGATCTGTCTCTACTGTCTGAATGACACCTAATTGCTGAAGCAAATCATCTGCACAAATTTAAAAACGGGGATCAGGAGGCAGATGGCTCAAAGATGGCACCGGGGAGCGGAGTGGCTTTTTGATGGCAGGGTATTGAGTCAGCAGCATAGAATAAGCACTGACAGGAGTTATAATGGAACGGGAGTGCGACAGTAGGACTCAGTAGATAGCAAAAAGGGGATGTCATGAAGGGGACTAGGATGGATTGCGATGAGTAATGAGTGAGGGACTAAATGAAGGAGGAAGGAAGTGGTTGATATATTCTCTTGCATGTTCTGCATGCCATTTTGATGTGCAATGAAGTGGCGTGCAGGAGAAATGTGTGTGAAGGGGTATGCTGACTGGTTGACAGTGCCAGAATGAGAAGGATGTAAGAAGGAATGACAAGCGGAGGGCCTTCCGTATGAGCTTTAAGTGAGATTGCGATAAATTTTTGTGGTGGTCGAGTATTTGTGCAGGCTAAGTAAGTGAGTGGGTAGATACTTACATCGAGACTCAGGATACTGGGTGGATTGATTTACAGAGGACTGAAACAAGGCTGAAGAGAGTAATTACATCAGTAAATCATGGAGAATCCTATCGGGTGTTATGAACACCCAAAATGCATTGTAGATGCTTGTCTACGTTATGAACTGGTAATCATATTTTGGGCTGACTCACAATGCCATAAATTGATAGATAGTGGTAGGTTTTAAAAATATCCAAGACACAATTTCATAAGTTGTCATCGTGATTCTGGATCATTATGGAATTGATACCCATCCATCTGCAGAACGATAGGGTAGCTAAAATATTATCACCAATTGTCTAGAACATATCAGATACTCAGATACTCACAACACATTGTAAGCCAGGCAGCCATTTGTGAACTGGGTATAACATGACCAGGAGGTTCCAACACTAGAGCTTACACTTATCATGGGGTCGACCCAGTTATGAATTGGGACCAGAACCCCTGCTTAATTTTGACCATCACATTTAGGTTTTCATACCGAAAAGAAAGCCAAATAGTATATTTCAAGCAGACAAGTAACTACTATATAAACCACTGGTATTAAACTGCCAATGCACCACTGGTGCTTCCTCGTTGGGGGACGTCATCCACGGCAAGCTCAATGGCAGAAGCAGCATTATTGAATGCAAATTCAGGCTGGTAAGCAAGTTGTGGTTAGCAGCAGAAACAGGGATAAGGCCAGGGAGGACTCACCTGTGGGCCTCAGCATTCTTGTTTATTGTTGTGAGGTGAGAAGTGGAACGGCCGGTGGGCTGGAAACAGTCTTTCAGGGTTTGTTAGTGTATAATGTGGTAAGAAAAAGAGATAGAGGATTGGGAGAGAATTACCTATGAGCTGCAGGGCCACGTTCACTGCCACGACGGGTGAAATAACAGAGGCAGTAAGGCCAAACGCAGACCTGGGGGTAGGAGTGGTGAGTGTGAGGTGGCATGAAAGAGTCGGTGGTGGGCAGGTCCATCGCTGTGGCAGTCACAAGCAAAGAGCTGGTGGAGGCCACTGCTCCCTGCCTGCTCTTGCTATTGCTCTTTGCATTATCACCGTAAAGCGGGATGGTATGGGAGCACGCACAACATGGAGGTGGTGTTGTGTTGGGGCGAGGCTTATGCCCCTACTCATGTTGTCACTGTGGATGGCATGGGCAGGCAGTGTGATATGCTAGCGATCAGAGCTGTGGGGCTTAGCTGCAGTGGTGGAGAGGGTGGGGGTGACACTTACCATGCTACCGTGGCACATGGGCACCCTCACTCGTTGCTGTTGTTGTTACTAAGCTTGAGGTCGTGCCATAGCCATGCAAATGGGGCTGTCAGCGTTTGGCGGTTGACTTGATGGGCGTGTGAGAACGGTGTTGAAGGCATTGAGTGCCAATGACAACAAGATTGGAGAAAGGGAGGTAGGTGGAAGTGAAGAAAGAATACAAGTTGAAATTGGCAATTAATATTCGCAAAGCTTCAATATGTCATGTGATCTGTGGGAAAACTGAAGTGGGTCTATTTAAGACTGTCACCCCTATAAATTGCACTATTGCTCCAAGCTCCCTCTGTTGCAAGTTACTGGTGGGGTGGGTGCTCCACCTTGCATGTTGCTAAATAGATGCCATCATCACATCACAGGTGCGCTGACTGCTGGCGCAAGGCACATCAGCGCTACCAACACTTCCTGCTCGCAATCGCAATCACCAGGCCCACTGCCTGTCCTCTTGTCCCCCCACCCCAAGTACATATATAACATAGCTTGTGTACCATATTTTCCCCTCTGACATACAGCCTAAAATCCTACCGAACGATTGTAATGAGGTGTGATATTGTGAATTTTTGGCACACCGGTGGCCACCTCATAATATAGTTATAGTCCCCTTGCAATGTTATATTTTCTTTGAATTATGGAAAGAATATTTTACCCAGTTGATAATGGACTATGCAACCATCTAGCATCAGGCACACATACTGTAGATTTTGATTAATCTGGTAGCCACCTTACAATCTAGTTATAATTTCCTAGCAATATTATGTTTGCTCTGCATTCCAGAAAGATTATTGTACTTAATCTAAGACATTAGCATAATCCTATATGTCGTAGATATGTGGTTATAAACTGTTGTGTGAGTGTTATAATATTGTAACCGGTTTGTGAATGTCGTATTGCTAAATCAGACTTGCCCCAATTTACTGATGTATTAGACCGTGCATTCGACTCATTTCAAATCTCAAGTTCTTTTGGGGTCGGGAAATACAACGTCACAATTTTTCAGGAAGGCAATGCATTGGATCAATTTGGGGAGTCTATTAGAGTGATTTGGAGGCAGTGCTATTGGATCTGCTACAGAGAAGGAATCGGAATCATTTGGCACTTACAAGATCCGGAGAATGGAGATTCAGAGTTCAATTGTATGATAATGGTTTCGGGACATCACGCGAGAATAGGACTCGCAGCTGCGTGTTCGAGTCACTAATTGTGGCGTGTAGTGGATGTATAATGGGCTTGAGATTCGAGATACAACGTTGTATGATAATAGCGGGCCAGGAGGATCTGGCGATCGGCAGCTGTAAGCAGACAATCAGGCCGATGCCATCAAATAGATTAGGTTAGGTCATGTGAGCTGGTAGTTTTTGGCCGTCGTCCCAATCATGAATTATAATTGCTTCTTGCCTCCTTCTACCACCACTGTGCCAGATCCCCCACTACATGGCGAGTGAACTAGAGTTGCATTTATGCTTGGCTAAAGGCGCACTGTATTGCGTTGGCACAATAGAACTTGTATAGGATGGAGAACACAACGCGAATACATGGCCCTACGCCAGAGTCATTGATTACGACTGTGGCGTGAGTTGTTATGCCTTTGACTATGGGCTCTTGCTCTGTGCGTGGGAACAGGATGGGCTACGAGGCAGCCCAGCGAGCGGTGTCCTTCCAGAATCCCACCATCCCACCACTACACCATCCCCACAACACAACACAACACACAACCCAACTATGCCCTCTCCCGCGCCCTTCGCGCACGAGCAGCAGCCGCAATCTACCTCCTCACCCTCCAATGCCCTCTTCCCGGCGCTCTATCTCCATCCTTTAAACGACACCTGGACGCCGAAGCACATCACCCTCACAAATTCCCACACGAAGATCGGGCGGCAGACGAGCTCGAAGACGGCGCCTGGGGAGCGGAATGGGTTTTTTGATAGTAAAGTGCTGAGTCGGCGACATGCGGAGGTGTGGGAGGAGGGTGGAAAGGTGCTTTTGTTTTACTTTTTTGTTGGACCGTGAGGGGCTGATGGGGTTTTGGATAGATTTATATTAAGGACACGAAGAGCTCGAACGGGACGTTTATCAATGGCGAGAGGCTGAGCAGTGAGGGCCACGACTCGGACCCTTTCGAGCTCAAAAGTGGTGATACTGTGGTACGTCTTTCCTTCTTTCCTTCTCTCTCCCTCCCACCCTTTCTCCTCTCCCGCCCTTGACCCCCGCTCACCTCCCTCTTTTGCATAATACACAGGAATTCGGCATCGATGTCCTCGGCGAAGATAACAAGACGTTCATCCACCGCACAGTCGCTGCGCGCGTCGTGTGTGTGTTCAGTGAGCAGGACGCGCAGGTGGCCGCCACGGCCGAGCAACAGCATATTCAGGGTGGTGCGATACATAGTCATGGGCAGGGGCAGGGGGACCTTCGGGACACCAGCATCTCGGTGTTGCGGGGCTAGGAGGACAGCCTCAGGGTGTAATAGGCTCCGTAGGCGTTAACGGCGCCCAACAACAACATCTGGAGCAAAACTTCCTTTCACCACCGACCAACTGGCTATAACAAGCTCAAACCCAACCCAAGCCCAATAAGACGATGGTCTTGACAAGCCACCCAAGTACAGGCACGCAACACATACTCGGGGATTAATATCGTCGTATGACCATTGTCCGCCTGATCTGCTCTCGCGGGCGTGACACCGTTTTATGTTCCTCCTCTCCTTCACTGAGAATCTACTGTCTTCGGTTCGTTATCTGGTTGTTGTCTCTTCCTCCCTCTTTCCTTCCTCCCCGTCCCTGTCCCCTTCCCTACACTTACTCGATTGCGCACCCCACCCACCCCTACCATATCGTACTGATTTCTAGAATCTGAACTCCTCCTCTGAATCTCCCTTCCGAGCCCTTCACGGGACTTCCCGTTCCTCTCGAACAATTCAACCCTAGGGTCTACATCATTCGCATACTGATACTATTTCAAATCAACATGCTTCCCACTTTGTAAATTTTTTAAAACTTGCGAAACGATTTTTACTTCTAAAACGGACAGCCCTATTAACTATCAACTATGTTACTGAACCCAACACAGCATGGCTCGACCTCGACGATCCTCAGGTTGACGACATCGACTTTCTTCTCTTGCTCCGTTCCCCTTCTCCACTTACATTACGACCTATTCCCTTCCTCCACTTACCTTACGACCTGCTTTCTGATCCCACCGATGAAACCAATTCTTATCTTACCAATATCCTGTATTGCCGATCAAGGGGGAAGGGCAATAACGGTGCTGGTAGCACCGATCGCGCTTACTAGCTCAGACTCAACAGCACAATCTAGGAGTGGAATCAGCACCAGTTGGTAGTTTCAAGCACTGCAATGTAAATTAAAAAGTTCCTAATTTTCGAACAGTATGGCCGGTATTAATTTACTCCTAGTACCAGTAAGCCATCAAGAACACCTCTGCGACTCTTGGGTGTGTGTATCCGTCCAATCTAAGGAAAGCTGTCCCTGAAGATTCTTCCTTTTTCACTATACTCCTCAGTATCAACCTCCAGGGGCGTTAAATTTTAACCGATAAATGACAAGGATCCGCCCACCGAGAAGCACACTCTGGACAGGGTTGCGTGCTAAGTGGTCTTCTTCCCTTTGACTATGAACGATTCGCCTTCATTTTGATGAGAATACGACTTAATAGATGTTGGCTTTCGGTCATTTGTTTATTCTAGTTTTACAGATATATTAAATCATGGGGCCTGGAATTTATCTAAATATCTCCCATCCCTCCCTTTTCCCTTCGCCCACGATACCTTTCCAGACCCTGGCATGGCTCACCTCATCTCGCAAAATATGTCAACATTTGCGTTATGGTAGTGGGCTCTGGCCCATCTGGGACGAGCTGCCCGAGTGTGAATTAAATTAGATTACTGTAGATGTATCAGCGGCTGTGCACGGTTTGTGTGCTGGCGCGCTTTCGCAGTTACGAAGAACAACGCACCTTGCCCGCAACGCTATACTGCGTGGCTGCTCGACAAGCCTTCCGAGGTTTGCCAGAAACGAGCTGCTAGGGTAAGCCGGATTGGCCTACTCCAGCGTCATTGGTATCCAAATTGTTTTATCGATACCGATGCCATGCCCATTGTGAGTGCCAACATAGGCGCTTCGAGCATCCTTATATTCTTTGATAACCGTCGTTTCTCGTCTAATCAGTCTCAATATTGCCGGAAGTTCTTACCGATTTCTGTGCCAGTGATATCATGCTAATGTTGTGCGGCGGTATGTATATTTGGAGCTCACTGCAGATATACTTAAGGAAAGCCTAATATCGAATACTTATGGATACTCTTTTATAATTTGATTCTCCAAGGACGCTATGATATGATGTCATTACAATAAACTTTCAATTGAATGTTACGCCATGATTGTCTTGATTCTTGTTGCCAGGCTGCCTATACGGTATATATTTTGTAGGATTTCTCTGCTTTGCTAAGGGAAGGAGTTTAAGAGCATCCCCTTGAATAAAATTATGTGAGTTTGATGAACTCTACCGCCTTTACATCTGGCTATCATGCGTATTCTTACTCTATATAACAACTACCCAAGCTGCACTTTACCTGGTGAGATAAACTCGTGTCCTTCAGCAGTTGTTTATAATGCATCTAAATATGTATATGTACCTAGATAACGACCCTATTGAAGACCTGACAGTTGATGAAAGAATGCTATGGGCAACTGGTAGCAAAACTTTCAAGGATGAAACCCAGTACATCAAAATCACCGCCTCCTTTTCATATCCTTCATGGAAATACCCACGAGCGGGTACAACTTCTTGTGAGGAGACGCCACCACGTGTGTCATGATCCCGTCGTCTTTCTCTACACTATGTTTGAACTCGCACGACGACGACTAGACAAACCGTCGCATAGCTCACTTCTTCCCATTCTCATTCTTGGCATTGCTTAAAATACCACCCATCCATCACCGTAATTATTCTACATTCATATCCTAATATCAAACACACAGATATTAAATACATTACAGGTAGAGTAGAACCTTTGGAAGTGCGAAAAGGGGTCACCCTGCAGCACTTCCATCGGCTTTCTACGCCCTGGAGACGAGGCGGCACCTCCGCCGCCGACCTCTTCGCTCCCATTATCTACATAATATTACCCTTACAATATCTACCAGGCGCGACGCACCTCTCTCGAGAACTCAATTGGAATGTGCGAACTCGCGAACATGTGAGCAAACATAGCTTGCCTAATTAAAAGTCTATCTGGTCCTTTGTGGAGACCTTTGCTCTGAATGTAAAAGGTTATCGAGTAAGATATGTGCAGTACTGTCCAAAGTGCGATCTTCAGCCAGCAACCGACACCGGATTTGATGTCTAGTATAACTCAAGGCATCACTGAACACGTCGAGCCCGTTGCCACTGATCGGCACATGCACGCGCACGGTGAGGCAACGCAGATCAGTGCAAATCAACACATATAATTTTAGGATTACTTGAGCATGCCGTGAATCTGTGTTGAGGTCCGAGCGTGGATGAGGCCGGCCATCCGCTGGGACCCTCAGAACCACAAATGGAATCACCGTTCAAGCGCGATACATAGCTTGTTCATCAACGTCGAAACAAAACGCTATAATCAGATGCCAGTGGCCCTTATCGTTAGAGCATCTCACAGTCTCGCTTCAGGAAATCAGTCTATATTGTAAATAATTATTGAAGAGATGCATCTCATCTCAGTCCATCTGATAGCATCTTGTCGATAGACGTTGAAAATATCTTTTAAACCTACATAGTTGAGGTAAGTGCACTAGTCCTCCCTGCCGATATCAGGATCGCATAACTATCAGAAGAAACGGCCACATGCAGAGTTAAAATTGATTTCTCACATTAGGACCACCAATTAAATTTCAAGTTTCGACACCTCACTAGCCCGTATTAACCCTCCTATGATGGTTTCATGCAAGCGCAAATTGCGGATACTTAAACTCCCTGTTTTTCACCAGTACACTCGAGCGAAATCGCCCGCGACTATCTAATGGCGAACGCTACCCTGTTCAGTACTTTCCGCGACATCCAAATAACTCAATACACTCAGTGTACGTAGGATGTGTTCTTCTTCCCTAGCAGGCGCATCCGTGTCGGTTAATTGGCCTCTTTTCCAGTGTCCGCAGAATGTATCATTATCTTTGATCACTGTGCGTCTCATTGCTATTTACGAGAGTCTTAACTGATACTGACCTTGTTTGTTAGTAATTACATTTGGTCAAGAGGTGCGTTTTTAAATAGACATTTTCACAGTCGAATAACGCACGAAACTAATCGGTTGGCTAGGTCAATCTGATCTGGGTATGTTCCATTCTCTGTGTGCTTCCAGTAAATTCTGAAATTGTTAGTGCAGATGGGCTCTTGGTCGATTGGAAAGGTCTTATTCTTAAGCGTATGTACCAGTCAAGCTTCATTTTCCTGGTGTCACGATCAATCATCAATCACCTATAAGATTCGATACTATGTGTTGGCTGCCGTGATGTGAGTACTATTTAACAGATTCTGTCCAATCCCCGCAAGCTGTATATTTTATTGACGCCACTAAGGTTCAACAGCTATGGTAAGTAGAGTTCAGTTCATGTTTACTCGAGCTAGACGTATGCTTACTACCCACTAGTATTCTTCTCTTCGACGATCGACGACTCTGTAAGCAATTGAATGTTTCCAATACCTGCTATTCAAAGCATCCACTCAATCTCTACACGCCAGCTGTAGGCTAAGTGATAAAAATCGTACCATTCCTTGATCTGACCCCACATTGGTCCTCTTCATTGTAGTTGTGAGTCTGGGCGACTCTATCGGTTTGTTTCTGCTCACTATTTTCTATTTTTATAAGGCAACAGTTTCTTTCGGTGGCAAGGGTGGACAAGTCTAGGTGTTACTATGATGGCTGAAGGTACGTCTACATCCCACAATGCATATATATACTACCTACATAACTGTCCGTCTCAGGAATCCTGCAGATCAGGATATACGCTCTCTATCTGCTGAACAAGCAGATATTGGCCGTTATTCTTACATTATTTCTCTTGTCTTCCGCAATATGCGCGGTCATAATGGGAATGGTACTGGAGGCCCTCGAAGGTGCGAACACTTGTTAACACAGCATCGGCACATCTACTCGCTTAATCACATTGATTCCACCTCCAGCAAAAGCTTTACCAATCCCCGGAGGAAAATTTTGCATGCCAGTCAGTGTCTCGGCGTATTTCTGCGCATTCTGGATCCCCATCATCTGCTTCGAAGCATTACTATGCGCCCTGGCCCTATTTCGAGGGATGCAAATATCCAAATCCATCGGAATAGGTGGCCCTGCCACGTTTCTTCGAGGCGGCCGCCAGCTAGTCGATATCCTGTTCCGAGACTCCCTCATCTACTTTATAGCGTAGGCATCTTAACTTCTCCGTCTCATTTATATGAGAGTTATACGAGAGTGATAATGAATCAATACAGAATTGGAGCGACATATGTTACCACCATGGTATTCTGGATCGTCATTCGGGTCCGCCACTATTGATTCTGATGCTGATCTTTCAGCTGACCGTTCTCATTATATTTAGCGAGGGCTAGATCAAGTCCCATTAGGGTTCTGCATCGCATTTCCTTGCGTACTATCCAATAGGCTCGTGCTCAACATTCGCGGTGCTTCGCTTCACAAACATCCCAAGGAGGACTCAAGAGGTACAGAACTGACGGCTGTAAACTCCATGAGCGGAGCTTCTTCTTTAACTTCGACACATACGCCGACCACACGAGCGCCAGACAAAGTATTTCGTAGGTCTGTCACGTTGACAGTCAACGAGAAAGGCAAGTAGGAAGCAGTTGCGTCGTCACATTGTCGCCAATTGTCGAATCGCATTGACTAACAGCGGTCTCATAGGTTTTTTAAAAGTTAACAAGTCGAAACCTGTAAAATTTCATGTGACTGCGACTAGGACATTTATAAAATATGCTCATCGTCGGAGTGCATGTATTTAATTTAAAACGACAACTAATTCTTTGCATTGTATGCACTTTGAAACTATTTATCGTCTGTAATGTACTAATGTATCCGTATCGCACTTTGTATCCTATCGTAACACCTATATTTCCGCTTACAAAGACATCACAGAAGCCTGTGCAAAGGTCCAGAAGGGAGATTCCACTCAAATCTGCTTAACTCTTGGCATTATTCTTGGAATTATCAGTCAGCCTTTTGTCATTTTAGCATTTTTTATCTGCCGATAATTTCCCGGCTGAAATCAAGGGGATTCTCCTTAGATTGCGGAGAGTGTCTGATAGAAATTCATGTATAAATTAACTGGTCATCTCAACAGTGATCACCGACGGTTCATCGCCATCTGCGCCGTCGCCGATTACATTAATGCACAATGGGCTACCCGCGCGTGGAAACTATGAGTTTTCCAACTGTAGAACTTATGTTCTGTCTCAGCACGGAACGCGGCAAACATTGGCATTGACACAGAAGACTTTAGGTGTCGAACCAGACATACCAAGGCGGCGAGACATATTGCCTCCTCCACTAGTCGAAACGAATAGAACATCGGCACAACTATTTATAGAATTTACGACAAATTCAACTTGGTCTCGGCACTTCCGCACCCGCTTGAAGACAAAGCCTGTACGAAGCGCCCATCCGAGAAAAGCTAATATCTTTACCGGAAACCACAATGAGCCCTCGACCAATGGTCATGAAAAGCTTGGAAAGATCCAAGCAAGTAAAATTTAACATACCAAAACATATCTAAATAGAATAGCTTAGGATTTCGGTACTTGATTTCCCCCCCGGATTGAAATTCAACTCATTTACAAGACTTGCTCTACACAAATGTCTCAAACAACAGCTCAAATTACGCTCATATCGTCATCATCAAATAAACCCATCTCATCTTTACCGCCCGTCGCTCTTACTCCTTCGTCTGTCGCTTACATTTATCTCTCAGGGCTACCTGCAGTCAATTAACATTCCTCCAAAACGCTGAAAAATCACCAATCTAAGCTGCGAACATTCCTCATCTGTTTTGGTTCTTCCGTTGACACCTTCTCAAGATCCCATACCATTTTTTCTCTTTTCGACCTACCTGAGGACGAAGTGGGAAGAATGCGACTCTGACTTCATACCCAACCCTGAGACACCAACAAAACATCTGTCTCAAATTAGCAGCACAGGAAAGGCACGATTAACGTTGGAGTTTATGCGGAAGTTCGCGTCTTCTGCCAACGAACTGTTGACTTATGCATCAAGAAAATCCAAGAATTTTATGAACGCAAAGGTACGTTACGACCGTTGGTAGTATCCTAGACTCTAGCGGAGGGATACCCGAATTTTTTGAATTCCAGCTCATGCACTTATGTTTGGACAAACAACCGTTGGAGTAGGCCAATCTGGCCTACCCTAGCAGCTCGTTTCTGGCAAAGCTCGGAAGGCTTGTCGAGCAGCCACGCAGTATAGCGTTGCGGGCAAGGTGCGATATTTTGTTCTGACTACGAAAGCGCGCTAGCACACAAACCGTGTACACCCGACATCCCCGTGGCATATGGCACTTGAACTGTGTATTCAATTTTGGCTACACAAGCGTGGCAAAGCCAAATATTGCAAATCATGCAGGGTTCAGGGGAATATCATTGCTGCTAAATGTATAACCCTAGGTGCGTCGTGAAATTTCTTCTGTTGCCCCTGTATTCGTAACAAACAGCCACATTTGGTGTGAGTTGCTCTCTATGGACTTCGGGTGGTGTGGAACAACAGCTGGGGCCACGGCTCCACTGAATTCTAATGGAGCGCACGAAGGTCGTGGGGACATAGTTATGAGCACCATCTAGTCTCCTTCATACTTGTAACCTATGACCTACTACTTGCCTGCTATTACATTTTGAAGCGCAAAGTGGCAATTGAAGACGTTCTGTTAGGCTTACGCCAAAGCTTGCGTCGTAGTTGTGAATCCGGTTGCCACTCGTGATTAAACAACGGCGCGTTCGGGCTACTAAATGCGACTGTTTGTACAAGTGTAGGCGTAACGGGAAATTTTCACGAGGGTTATGCATTTAGCTGTAAGTCACAAACTTACTTGACATGGCTCGAGAGGGCTCCCATTGTGAACCAGATCCGTATAAGCAATCAGAAGGTTTTATGAGGAATCATGCGGGTTGTATGGGCAGGCCCAGGGTTTTATTTCGGCTTGCATGAGCGATGTACAGGTGATGAGGGTTAAACGTTATATTTTGAATATGAATGTGCAATCGGCTCCATGACCAAGTGTCATGCAGAATCTATTTTTAGACACGTTGACGTCAAATCGAATGTCACCGATGTTTCAGACAAGAGTGGGTCAAGTGGATCGTTAAAACGTAGAGGATTCTCAACCTCAACATCCTCGCCAGAACCACTATGTCCCACACAAATAACCCCAGCGGCGTACACCATCACAATGAAGCAGAGCATCTTCAACATCAACATCAGCAACACGATGAAGAACTTCACCATCACCAGCACCATCATTCGACCGCCGCTCGGAAACTCGTATTCACCAAAGGGGCGCTTGACATATTCGTGTCCTTGTCCCTGATTCTTTTCCCATCTTTTTCATGGATGGACCGTTGACGTCCGCGGTGTACAATCTGACTGGAATCGTAAGTTGTTTAAACGTGTGCTCAAAGATTTCGAGACTGAAAGCGTTGAAACATAGCCCGCAGCGTCATGGGCGCAGGATCATTCTGGAACCGCTACCCTCTCAGCTCTCGTAATGGGATGCGGGTTTGCAGGCATCACAGCTGGGCAGTCCGAGTCTGACGATGGCTATCGGGTCGTTGGTATGCGCTCTCTCGCCTAACACACATAGCCTATTCGTAATCCTAATCGATTCACACTGATACCAGCTGCATTGAACGGCGCATTCGCGTTGACCGGCTTCCTCATTTGCTTGTTGTCCCCGCACAAATATGGTTCAGTGTTCCTTCTGTTCATGTCGGTTCAAGATATCGTTTGGTATGCGCTGATCGTACATTTTGGGTCCTTTGGGCCGATGGATTCGCTTGGCCTGTCCACCCGGGGTCTCTATGTGCTTGAAGAGCGTCTTTCGAGGGACGTGCTGAGGCATAAGGAAAATCATGATGCGAGACATGGGTATGCAAATCAAGAGAAGCAGGGATAGCAAGGCCAGTAGATTATTCAAACATAAGACGCAGAGCGTCCTTGTCCAATAATATGTCGCGTAGCACTGAATGAAAATGAGTTCATCCTTCTATCAGATTGTAGTTCGTGTCTACGTCCCTATCAAAGATTTAGAGCGCAGCTTCCGAATTATTGAGGTCAAATCCACCTTTGCAGATTTTAATAGAGAAATCCATGTCTCAGCGACAATTAGACAAAAAATATGCTTCCAGAGCGCGCATTCGTCCGCGAATACTATAAATTCAATCAGTATGTGGTCGAGTTGCGATTGTTGCACTGTTTATTTTTCATATGAAACTAGTATGGGTAGCCGCTGAGCGTAGCACCGCCGTCAATTAGCTTGGTAGTCGGAGGCGCCGCGTGAATAGTTCTTTGTCTTTTTTACTAATAAGAAGAGCTGGCGTGCCGCCTATTGGTTTGTTCTACATATGTAGATATGGTTAGGTGAAAGTCATGAGTTTCCCAGTTCAACGAGAATGAATTTTTGAAAGACCTTACCTGTAGCCTCGTTGCAGGCTCGAGTGGTGCACAAGAACAAGAGTGACCGAAGAGGTCAAGAGAGGAAGTACTTAATAGACTTTATGGCTTATATTAAACGTTGATGGTTGAGGACATCCGCACCGCAGAGTAAAGAATAATAGGCCCCCTAGTGCATTGGGGTTTAATAGTTTGACAATAGTACTCATAACAGAACGTAGCAAGTAAATGTGCTTCGCATCATTACAAGTTTTTGAAAATGAGTGTGCCTAAACACAATCAAGAAAAACATTAGCACAAGCCGAATCCAGATTACATGATGTATTAGTACCCGTTGCTTTCGGTTTAACTGGTGATATTTTATACAGGAAAGTAAATACGCAATATCTATACCTCGCTTTCCGTGCCTGTCGCCGAGACACGACGCCAATTTTGGCTGCCAGAACGAAGTTACGGAAAAACGATAAGATGTAAATTGATTGATCTATCCTAGATTTACATGAAAGCTTGGATACTACTGAAGTGTTCTTCTTTATGAAATGTTATATTTTATTCTACCTTATTATACACTCTTCCTGTCCTGAGGAGGCGATGCACGCCGACTCGAGACGAGGGCGACATTTCTTTCTTGTGTCATGTGACTCATATAGCAAGCTTGTCTGATCCCTGATAAATAATCTGAAATACTGGAATATATATATATAATATTGGTAAGTGTATAATTAAGAAGGAATCAGGTCAGTTACTGGTAGAGGGCTAGAGGCACTGAGATGAAATAAAAGCCCAAGATACTTATGTCAAGTTAAGCCAGGTGTTCAAGAGCGATCGATTAATCAGATCATTTCAGCATCACGTAGATATTGTTGCAAGATAATCTGGCGAACGCCAGACAGAAATACCCACACGGCTTTCATCTCCTGTGGAAATTTGAATGAATGGTCTTATCGGGACTATTCAGGGGTAAACCACTAACGAGAACTGAAATCTCATGACAAAGGAAAGGTCGCGAGATTGGGGAGTATTTCTTCTAAATTCCGTCAAGATATATCAGACCAAGTACATGCAGTAGGTGATAGTGATCATTAGCTCACATGATAGATGCGAAACTTCTCTTTGACATCTGAAGACCTTGTGATTAGAATACCATTGCGATATTGCCACACAAATACAACTTACATTTGGTGGCGTGGGGCACATCATTGGGAAGATCACCATGTGCTGGTACAAATTGCCTTTTTGGAAACCGGCCGCTAGTGTAGCAGTCAAAACATCCCTCTGCGAGTGTAGTTAATCATCAGCTCCTAAGCAACAGCGACTTTATAACTCACCTTTTGAAGAACAAAATCAATTTTACATTCTCTAGGAGCCTATTACCGCATATATCCTTCCATAAACGCAGGCTGTCCTTCTAGCAAGACATGAGCTATGCCTCAGAAGAATGAAATTTTATTTATTATATACCTGTCCATTGACTCGGTGATCTTCGTCAGGCATTTGGTTGAAATCAAGAGAAGCCAGAAATAGGATTACTTGAACTATTGAGTAGTAAGGTTAATTCCAATAATGCTAGAGCTAGATTTACGATGGTTTACCATCATGAAAGAAAGGTGCCCAAGACGCCCGCTATTTCAACGTAAGTCAGTGTTGATGAGTCAAATGATAACGAAGCTCACCTGACTCCGTGATTCTCCCACTGCAATATAGAAGTCGGTGTTTCGATCAAAACCTATTTACATTTTTTAAACTTCACTTAGTTTTTGGGTTAGGTTAGAAATAGAAAGTGACCAACCATTTTCCCCACGAAACGGTATTCTTCAGTACCGATTGTGCGCAACCGCGCTCGAATAATATCATCTTTTTCCAATAAGCTGCAGCTTTACACAACCTGGTGGAAAAACTCACGATCAGATGGAACGTAGTCAAAAGCAATGATTCTTGCAATATCATCCATGAAGCTAAGTGATATGATTAACCTTAGAGAGCTATTTACGATCACAAAAAGGCGCTCACAATTCTGGTTGGTCACGGAAAAGCGGTCGTCTTCTGTTCAAGATTTCCTGCGTTTCTGGGTTTTGCCATAAGGAGTTAATATTGTTGCGCAGGCCTACAAGTACCCATGACGGGTCGATATCTTGCCCCAATATGGATCCGACAGTCTCCCCGTTGAACTGTTGTCACCAGAAGAAAAGGGCTCTTGTTTTGTCTTTAGCAGGGTCTTCCATTCATTTCCTGCCCGCACGGCCATATTTCTTGAGTCGGAGCATCCAGGCGATAAAATTTTCAAGAGATTGCTTTCAATAAGGAAGAGGGGAGAAAATCTAAGTTGCATTCTTCTAAGCGTTCTGAGAGAGGGAGTTCGGTGGTATGTCTGCCGTTATTGATGACTGGTCGTCCGGTTCGTATTCCTCCTTCAAGGCTTCAAAAATTGTTTTTATTGGGCATACGGAAATGTGCGTGGCAGGTTGCGTGCTTGCGTGCATTTGCGTGCCACGCAACTTGGACTTAGTACATGCATTTGAGTGTATAGTTGGATTATTTTTATGAATAATATTAATGTTTCCATCCATTTACTGTTGATTACTGAGACTTGACTTGGACTTGCATCAATTCCGTGCTTTCTGACACCCTTCCGTGTTGAAAATGGTTCTATGTGAGGCTCATTTAATTACTGTGTCCCACCTACTCTTAATAAAAAATTTCTTGTAATGCACTCAATATTGCTGCCATGTGCGCAGTTCTGCTTAGTGAAAACAGATACTACTACAGTTTGCACACCTTCTTAGTAACTTTGTAGTGACTCACCACC
Source organism: Psilocybe azurescens (assembly GCA_023853785.1). NCBI lineage: Eukaryota > Fungi > Basidiomycota > Agaricomycetes > Agaricales > Agrocybaceae > Psilocybe > Psilocybe azurescens. The sequence continues at coordinate 45,264 of JAJIRX010000882.1, forward strand.
GTATGAGTTGAGTATGAGTCTCAATTGTAATCATGTGACATTAGTAGAGGTCTTTACCCTCACCCAGGTATTCCATGTGGAGTCCACCAACTCCGGCATGGAGTTGGTGGAGTCCACATGGAGTTTGGTGACTCTTTTTTGGCAGGTGTACCAGTCATTTAGAGGTGGAGACTCCACCTGGAGTCCAGCTGGAATCCACTCATCCTCCATGTGGGCCAATGTGGAGGATGTGGAACTCCATGTGGACTCCATGTGGAACTTCATCTGGAGTCTCACATCTTCCATATGGATTCCATATGGATTTGACTCAAGCATGTATATCAGCATTAATACACTATTTCAGGGTCAATTTCTAATGGACTCCAGGCGGAGGATGATCCCCAGATTTTATTTATATTTTATTTATATTTTATTATAATGTAAAAAAAAAGCACCAACAGGAATTGAACTCAGGCATCTGAGAAGCCCACACACTGACGTTAAACCAACTAAGCTATAGAGCCTTTGTAATTGATCAAATTTTGATGGCCTACATACCAATACGGCTATTTACTCGGCATTTCTCGGCAAGTGACAAATAACGTCATGTATGTGACTTATTGATGCCATGTTGGTCTGTTTATTATTTCCACCACCCCACCTCTTCCTCTGACCACCACCACCCCGCTGCCGGCCGTCGTGCGTGCCCCCCACCCTCGCCGTCGTTGGTCGGAGCCAGGCCCATGCCAACCCAACCCGACATGCATTGCATCGCAATGAACCAAGACCAATGAAGAACAAACGGACACCTGCGAACGAATGGAGGTGAGTACGGTGAAAGGGTGTAAACCATTCTGAGCTTACAATTCATAGTGAGATACAGAGGCCCTTATTTTTATGATTGTTATCTGTAATAAACTAGTACATTATACTAGTGAAGGGTAGGAGATATCGCCAGACTATTAGGCTTTGAGGCTTTACTTCCTAGTGGGCCAACAAGAGTAATAGACCTTACAAACTAACTAAGGTGTAGTGTGGCCTATTAATCAGTGCTACGAATCAAAGACTACCTTTAGTTTCCTACACAGCTATCAAAGCAACCCTAACCGAGCGTCCGCGACGCCCGCCTCCATTGATCATACTATTAGTCCCATGCAAAGAAGAAACCCTTAAGAAATGACCTTGGCTCTTACAAGGGGTAACACCCACCAGTGTCTTACAAGCGATCGCCAAGTGATGAAAACCTTATAATTAGCAAAGCGATCACTGTGTCCAGGCCTCACAAAGGCTGTTCACTAAATTAGGTGATCAACCGCTCGGGGATCAGGCATCACTCGCGCCACACGGGTGATCGCCCCATGGACCGAATGTATTGGCAAATTGAAATCTTGTGTACAACTCAGCATATGGCGGTCTACTAGATCCCACTATAAAAACTTGTAATTTGCAATACAGCCAACGTGAGTGAGCGATCGCCCAGCCAGTGATCGCCACATGATACTAGAGGTAACTTGCCTCATGATAAGGGCACCTGCTGTTCCAGGGGGTCCTAAACCAATAGCAACTGTGCTGGGAACCTTGGGAGGGTTTCCTAGGAAATATACCCCTAAGTAATCTAGTCCTGACATGCCTTAGCCGCAGCCATCTGATAAAATAAGTCGGGTGATCGCTACCCAAGAAGGCACTGCCGCATGGACAACCATGTTATCTTCAAATAGCGCCGTAGCCCAGGTGAAGCGGCGCA
>JAJIRX010000884.1:0-114929 GCA_023853785.1 Psilocybe azurescens
GCTCCCAACCCTACCGAGCAACATCAGATGTAATTTCAACCCCTAATGGCTCTTCTGCTGTTCTTGGTGTTGACCCTGGTAGCATCTACAGTAGTGCAATCAGGTTCTATTAATCCTGCTGCTCAGAACTCAGTTCAGATGCAGAATGTAACAATGCGGGTAATTGATGGAATGGTTAATGGCACAAAGGTATTTTTTTAAAATTCTGATCCATAATAGTAAGATTTAACATTATTATCTAGCATTGTGCATATGATGGTTGCACATCTGATTTAGCAAATTACCGAGGAGGTGCCTTTTTGTCAAGTGCATGAACATGAATTTGGCAATCGATGCCGTTAGAGATTGTACAGGCACTTCAATTCCTTCTACCATGGCTTGTGAAGCTCATCAAAATGTTTGGAATAAATACAAGCTTGATCACTCTGCTGAAGGGTTATCAGGCTCAAAGAGAATGTTGAACCATCAGCAAGAAAATTTAGAGTGGAATCCAAAACACGAGCGTGAATATCAGCCACATGACCAGCCACCTGCAGAACTTAAAAAATAAAACACTATTTTGGTCCTGCAACCTTTATTGTGTTGAAACAATCTGTTTCCCATGTGGTGTTGTTGAGGCATGGGCAAAATTTGCAAGATCAGAGTCAGATCCAAATATTCTGGCTTTTATAAACAAAGTTTATCCAACAAAGGAATCACGCCTGACTATATCTGCATTGACAAAGCATGTACAGTGCTTAAACATATTGCTGCACAAGGTCACTGGGATGAATGGTCACAAACAACACGATTTATAGTTGACAGTTATCATTACCAGAATCATCGCAAAACAGATATTCTTTGTCGAACTTGTGTAATCCAGCTCCCACAGATGGGTCAGCTCCAAATTTAGTCATAACAGCAACAGTTTCTGATGGGACCACATATCAAAACGGGCATTTAATACTCAGGTAAAATTCTTCTAGTCATTGTAATTATTTATGTACTGATAGTATAACTGAAATAGGCCTGTGAGCAACTCAATGCATGGCTTGGTGGTTTTGACTCCATTCTCAAGAGAATGACACCTCAAAACTATAACTGGTTTATACATACCATGCTTTTTATCACACAAGGAAGGTTCTCCAACGACAAGCTAAAAAAGAGGAGTGACAGTCACTGATCAGCTGGAAGCAGATGGCAATGATGATGATGACTAGGCTAAATAAATGGCATATAAAGATATAACATGTATATGTAGACTATGGTAGATAGCAGTTGAAAACTCTCTGGATATGGTAATTGGATTTCTTCAATAAAGTCTGCAATTAAACCAATAACAGTCCAGTGGAGTCCAGTGGACATCCACTGGATATCCACTGGACTCCACTGGACAGAGCACTCTTGGATCTGGTCTAATTAAGTGCTGAGAGTCCAGTGGAAGTCCATTGGAAGTCCATTGAAGTCCAACGGACTGGACAGTCCGGCCAGTCCACCTGTTTTCTGTCTTGAAGTGACTTGACCAGAATTTGACCAGAATTTGGCCGGACTCTGACTGGACTGGTAGCAGAATTTTTCAAGTCCAACGGAATCCGTTGGATGCCTAGGACTGTCCAGCCAGATTCATCGGAATTGGCTGGGTCCAGTGAAAGTCCGTTGGACTCCAACGGAATATGGGGGCACTGTAAAGTACACCCCACGCGGAGGGAGGTCAAGATGACCTTGCAATGGAGGTGGGGATAGAGTGACCTGCGAGATCCACAGGTATTTTATTTTCGAGCCCTGCAACCAGCCTCCGGTAGGTTTCACATTACTCGAGACTAAGCTGGTTTAACTGTGAAAATCAGACGAGATCTTTGATTGCCTTGCAGCTCTGGATTCATTGAGTTCCAGCTCAGTCCATTGTAGTCAAGATCGCTCATCTGTGTTGCGGTAGTGAATGTCAGCGCTCCAAAGAAATATGTGCAGGAGGAGAGAAACACGTAGTTCCAGGTCTGAAACTCAATGTATTCGCACCGGATGGATGAAACAGGTTATTGAATATATGCGAGGCATCCATCCTGAGCGCAGGCATGACCATGTCCCAGTAGCCGATCATCTGCAAGGAGAAGGAGGTGGTGAAACTCCCGCAGATGCCCTGCATTGTGGTGAGTATGTGTCCGCTTCTAATGACATCAGTTAGGTTCCTGATGCTTTTGATGCTGTGCGTTGTACATCGCGACCATCTTTCTGATATAGGACGAGCGATGTGAAGTGCGCCCACAAGCGTGAATATGAAGAGCATGGGATGTCAGTGCAATGGAGGAGATTGTGGATGGGTTGAGTGTTCTTATTGTTTCAGCTATAATGTTGTCTATGAGCTTTACTGGTAGTTTAGGCAGCACCAAGCTAAATGGACGTGAGACATGAGTGCGCATGCAGATTGAGTGACTCCACAAGGTTCAACCAGCAGCGACGAGAAATGAACAAGTGTGATAATCGATAATCCTTTGTTGTTCTGTATATAGATTTCAGTGGTCACGGTACTTGTGAACATGCGATTGAGAAGGATCTGGAGGATGCTCAAAACTTTAAAACCGATGGATCATGTGTCCTAATGTAATCTACTTGGTGGCATCACCCAGATTTTCCGGTTACAGCGACTAATCATGCTTTGTGTCTTCTAACAGATCTTAGGTTGGATTTCTGCTTGCTGAAAATTGTTTTATGGTGCCATCTATACCACATGGCCGTGCTATAGAGGACAATTGAGCACGGTTGCTACGCAGTTATCTGGGAGGTCTCATTTTTCAGCTGCATTGAGACCAGTTAGGCCCAATGCCATAGGCAGGTGTGAGCCGAGATGAACAAAGAACACGCGATGGGTTTGAGAAGACGAGTTGCTTCTTAGCACTAGGCAGTCGTTGTGTGAGCTGAGTTGGATTGAAATTACCCTTGTGAATGTACGCAACATTCACACGGATATGGCTATGGGTATTGATGGAGTGGGACAAATGTAGGATGAAGATGATGATTAGAATAAATTATACTATGGATCCATGGAATATCTAGGCAGCTTTTGCTATGTAATTAAAGCCAATGTGCTTGAAAGTTGGGATGTATGCCAAAACTGAGGGGCAAGGATTGGACATTTTCTTACTTGTTTGTCTGCTTGTCTGCCTAAGAGGATCTTCAAAATCATTTGGCGTGGTACTGTCTTTGAAAGTGGCCATTTGAAAAGGTGTTGTCTTGGTTAGTGTTCTCGATGCTATCATTGCGAATGGCGAGTGGGTATGAAGACTCAAGATGACATTGATATTCTGCATCGGCTTGGGGGATAAAGTCAAGGACAAGTAGATAAGGGGATAGGTGAGTGTGCTTTTGAGTCCACATCGCAGTTGGAATTGAATTTCTTCAGCATCGTTGTCATTGTCGGCAGCAGTTGGAAGATATTGACAATTTAAGTTGTATTCTAGTACACCCCCGAAAACATGAAAACATGAAGAAATACAAAAGAAATAAAACAATTGCAACAACCTCCTTCGGACTGACACCTTATCCATGTCTTGGTGTCTCAACCATGCCTGAGACACCCTAAATCTTATTCTCGCCACAGCCATGCGCTTGAAGCGGCACCTGCACCTGCACCTGCATCCTCATGCTTAATAGCCTAACCCATTGAAAGGGTGTAAACCATTCTGAGCTTACAATTCAGTGGTGAGATACAGAGGCCCTTATTTTTGCGATTGTTATCTGTAATAAACTAGTACATTATACTAGTGAAGGGTAGGTGATACGCCAGACTATTAGGCTTTGAGGCTTTACTTCCTAGTGGGCCAACAAGAGTAATAGACCTTACAAACTAACTAAGGTGTAGTGTGGCCTATTAATCAGTGCTACAAATCAAAGACTACCTTTAGTTTCCTACACAGCTATCAAAGCAACCCTAACCGAGCATCCAAGCGATCGCCCGCTCCATTGATCATACTATTAGTCCCATGCAAAGAGGAAACTCTTAAGAAATGACCTTGGCTCTTACAAGGGGTAACACCCACCAGTGTCTTACCAAGTGATCGCCAAGTGATGAAAACCTTATTAATTAGCAAAAGCGATTACTGTGTCCAGGCCTCACAAAGGCTGTTCACTAAATTAGGCGAATCAACCGCTCGGGGATCAGGCATCACTGCGCCACACAGGTGATTGCCCCACGGACCGAATGTATTGGCAATTGAAATCTTGTGTACAACTCAGCATATGGCAGTCTACTAGATCCGACTATAAAAACTTGTAATTTGCAATGCAGTCAATGTGAGTGAGTGATCGCCCAGCCAGCGATCGCCACACGATACTAGAGGTGACTTGCCTCATGATAAGGGCACCTGCTGTTCCAGGAGGTCCTAAACCAATAGCAACTGTGCTTGGGAACCTTGGTAGGGTTTCCTAGGAAATATACCCCTAAGCAATCTAGTCCTGACATGCCTTAGCTGCAAGCCATCTGATAAAATAAGTCGGGTGATCGCTACCCAAGAAGGCACTGCCGCATGGACAACAATGTTATCTTCAAATAAGCGCCGTAGCCCAGGCAAACTAGTACTTTCCACTATTATAATTGGTGCAGCAAAGGCTAGGCAGCACGCGGTCCATTTCCTTCCTTTTCTCTTAGTCTCTTTCAATTATCACAAGCCAAAGTATCTATTTAGTCTATAAAAACAGCCCTGTATCTTAGAATAGGAACCAAGTAATTTACACCCCAGATTTGATATCAGAATTTACTCTGAATAAGAATTCTAGTGTTAACACTTTGAGGACTAGTGATTTGTGTGATAAGAGATCGAACACTGCAGTTCACCTTAAGCAATTAGGCGCTACCTGGTTTCGTGAGCAATCGCCATTGTGATATTCAACGTCAGGTCTATTAGACTTGATAAGCAGGCTTTATAAGTCATCCGTGGACTGCCCTGGGGATTGTTAAGTACGGATTGGAACCCTATACAACTAGCGATTGCTCATAGTAACTAGGGACGACTGTCAGAGAACTCTGACTGTTCAGGACATTGCCTATAGTAAGACTGCCCTGGGGATTATTAAGTACGGGTGGGAACCCTATAAAGGCTAGTGATTGCTCATAGTAACTAGGGACGACTGTCAGAGAAATCCGACTGTTTTCAGGACGTTGCCTATAGTAAACTAAGGACTGTGGACTAGTGTGCCCAGTTGCTTATAGGAACCAAGGATCTACTACGTGTTAATACGGGTGATTGCTTATAGTGTTTGATAAAGTTTGAGTTTGGGTTTTATAAAGAGAACTGTTAAGTGTCCCGTGTACACTCGCCCCCAAAAGCGCATCCCCCTGATATTGGTGATCGCCCTCATAGAGAGATCGCCCTTACTATTCAAGTGCCTTGTGTGTACTAGCCTGTAAAAGTGTTCTCTAGCTACTAGTGATCACCCCAGAGTGATTGTCTAAGTCTGCACTCTGCTAAAACTAGTTATTGTAATAAGCCTTACGAGCTTACCCTCCCAGATCGAACTGATCAATATAAATATTTGATTGGGTGTTGTGTATTGGGCAATTACAAAGTCACCCCGCTAAACAACTCAACGCTCTCTATATCACGCACGGCTATCCCGAAAAACTAGCCATGTCCTGGTGTAAGAAAAACATACAGGAACATTGGGAAAAGCAGTTCGTATCGCGAGCCGCAGAGCACGACAAAAGTGTTCTTGTACTTAAAACCAGATACGACAAAGTATGGAATTGGTTCTCAGCTGCCGAACTTGGTAAAGCTGTTACCAAGTACTGGTCAGAGTGGTATACCCGCGCTGAGAATGGAGACTACTCAGTCTCTGCATCCAGACCCTTTCTGAAACCCAGTGATGATGAGGTGCATGGACTCAATGATGTTAAGCCGGACCTGTTCGCAGTGATTCCAGTTGACGGTGAAGATATACACATACCAGATCTGAGAAAGATAGGATTACTCGGAAGTCGTTGGATTGTGTCCCGGAAACGTAACACAAATCTCTTCGACCTTGCAAATGTATGGAAGAAAACAGTTTTTCGTAAACTGGATGAAAACATTGCTGAACAAGGTGGTGTTGTTCCTTTGATTCAAGACGTTAATGAAGATTATCAATCTGATTCAGTAAAAGCTATTGAACAGACTCCTATTGTTTATGAAAGCAATAACAAGATAATACTACATCGATGATCATGGTCTCCAGACCGGGAACATCCAGAATTTGGCAGCAGCTCCAAAGTGAATAATCAATGAAATAATTACTAGCAACTTTGTTGCGACACGCTGCCCCAAACCCCAAACTGTATGTAATTATTAAATGCCATAGAGTGACTCACATCAACTCACAAGCACATTTTGATTCGTAATAGCCAAACCCAAACCCAACCAAACCCAAACCCAAACTCGAACTTACCCAATCAGGTAATACTAACAATTACCTTACTAGGGAAGTGTGCCACTATTTTGCATCAACATCGAATTGTCGAAACATCTTGATCGGGTAACTCGGATCTTACCGAAAATGAAGCACCGCTGGTTTAGTAAGCAACACCCAACACTTAGGTTAGTAAGCCACGCTGAACACGACGCACCACCGGATTAGTACGTTTGAGCCCAGGAATCTGGCCTTGTACAAAGTAGGTCGACCGGGCAGGACTCGCCTTCGGACTTGACTGGGTAGCGTTAGTAGCGCGAATAGACTGCATTATGCAGAAGTCTATGGTCTATTTTTGAATAGGTTGGTAAGCTATTACTCGGATATGACTAACGTTTAGTCAGAAACACTAGATCAGAGCAACTCTAGTCCACCATTTCATAATCAAAGTGACTCGATGACTGATCCATCCACCATGTTATTTGTAATGAGCTTGATCAGCTCTATTGTAGTTAGTCAGTAAGACCTCTGACAATTCCGTTTTAGGATGGAAAAGATTACAAAGGTAACACTAAAAGGATTAGAAATCAATAGTTGATTCACTAAGAATAGGCACTTAGCTTAGTAAACACATGCTTATTCTAGGAGCATATAGTAATATTCCTTACGTATGATAGCTACTGATGAGTCTATAAAGACGAAATGGCTACTTTGAATACCCCTCCAAAGTCATTTAGCTAGTATCGCCCCAACACTTACAGTGTAACTACACAGCTGCTTGCATTAAATTGCGCCCCCCTCACCCCAAACCCAAACCGAACTTACCCAAAAGATAATACTAACAATTACCTCATTAGAGAAGGATGCCACTATTCGCATCGATGGTTGAATTGTCGAAACGTCTCGATTGAGTAACTCGGATCTTACCGAAAACGGAAGCACCGCTGGTTTAGTAAGCAAAGCCCAACACTCAGGTTAGTAAGCTGCGCCGAACGCGACGCACTGCTGGATTAGTAGGTTCGAACCCAGGAACTTGGCCTTGTACAAAGTAGGTCGGCCCAGGCCTGGAATTTATTCTGGGATAGCGTTAGTAGCATGAATAGACTGCATTATGCAGAAGTCTATGGTCTATTCTCGACTGGTTGGTAAGCTATTACTTGGACATGACTAACATTTTAGTCAGATTACTAGATCGGAGCAACTCTAGCTCGCCAATTCATAATCAAAGTGACTCGATGACTGATCCATCCACAATGTTATTTGTAATGAGCTTGATCAGCTTTATTGTAGTTAGTCAGTAAGACCTCTGACGATTCCATTTTAGGATGGAAATGATTACAAAGGTAACAATAAAAGGATTAGAAATCGATAGTCGATTCGCTAAGAATAGGCACTTAGCTTAGTAAACATGCGCTTATTTTAGGAGCATATAGTAATATTCCTTACGTACGATAGCTACTGATGAGCCTATATGTTACGACAAGTCTTTTTCTTTTTCCTTTTCTCTTTTCTTTTTCTTTTCTTTTCCTTTTCTTTGTCATCCTTCACATCATTGATACATCATCGTATGTTCTGATGAACTTTGCTTTCCATCATATCTACGAAACTCCATCACATCTCTGATGGACTTTCACTTCTATCTTTTATGATACATCTTTTGATGAACATTTGATCTGTTTCTTCTATTCTTATATACATCTGTTGATGAACATTCAATCTCGTTTCAACTAGCTGTACAGTTCGTAGTATTTATACCAGGAAAGATCCACTGTATTCTTTAGCTAGTTCTTGAGAATCCAACCTGCTTAACCTGCTCAACTTGAACTTGAACTTGTTCTTGTAAACTATTGGTGGTCAGATTATGCACACTGCGTGATTCTAACTTGAGATCATAACACTATAAAGGCAAAATAGCTACCTTGGATATCCCTCCAAGGCTATTTAGCTAGTATCACCCCACATACTTACAGTGTAAACACACAGCTACTTGCATTTATTTGCACCCCCTCACCCCAAGCTACAATGTAACTTCCCTATGTGGTGGCCTTATCATTCTTCAAAATGTTGCGCCGGATGCAATGACTTGACGCTGGTCTGACAGTAGTTAAAACAAACATTATAACTTTGCTCAAACTTATTTGTATCTAGAGTTGACGGTCCAGATCCCCCGAAACTTTCACTATTGAATACAGTGGGCCTGGTGCATAAGCAGTGGTGGTCGGTTGGGGGTGGATGGGGAGAGTGACTACGGGACTTGTCACGCTATGATAGGTGAGTCCGCCGAACAGCCCGGCGTACAGTCCGGCACACAGTTCGGGGCGGACTCTCCCAGATCCCCTCGCTTGAGCGTGAGCTCACGAAAATAAACTCTTCCTCGTCAGCCGGCAGACATTCTTGAGCAGTAAACATGGAGGGAAGCTCACTACTCCGGTATATGCTCTTGTCCCTGAATACTTATGAAGGATAGGAGTAACCAGACTTGAGCTCACCGTATTTAGCAAGAAGCACCCCACAGCACGTTATTCATAAAGACAGCAAGATAGACCCATTATATTGCCTGTCTTCTACAAGTCTAGAAGATTCTGTTCATAGCATCTTTGCCGCAAGGTGGTCACGAACTCGATTATTATCGTCCACCAACGGCTCTGCCCAATGGTAGAAGAGCTAATTCTTGCCCTAGGACGTTATCAGGAAGACAAATGACAGAGTGGCGTGAGTAATGGCCTAGATCATATATATACCCCATCGATTCACTTGATCGAGTTGTGTCCCACTCATCTCTTTTCATCGCCTCAATATCAGACCACATATACGTGGTGAGATACCTATCCTCCGTTCAATGACTCCTGATTCATATCATAGAAAGATGGACGAAACTTTAGAAACCCAAATCCAAAGATTGGAAGAGAAGGTTACCGGTGATACTCTTGCGTGTTGACCTGCTTCTGATGATTCTTTGCGCTTGAAGCTTGTACGTCGGAGTATGTGCGAATCATGCCTTATCTTTTACTCAGTCCGTGGACCTTTGGCCTTCAGAAAGTGCGTCGCTCAGGCGAACACATTGCAATGTCATTTTGACTCGGGTAATATAACAAACCCATTACCACAGCAAGTGAGTGTCCTGCAACCCCTAGAAAAATAACAATGTCATAACTTCGAGAAGATGGTACGCCATCGTACATTTTGGTTCACATATATAGCAGAATTAATGGGAGTATATCTCACGTATCGTTTGTAGGAGGTAAAGTTTTTTATTCGACGAACCAAAGCCAACTTCTGACGATCATCTGACAGCCTGTAAGTGCTGAACACAGTTTTGTCTTGAGAGAAACCGATTGATCCTGATTATGACGGGTGCCTCATTTACCTGTCCGTAGCGTGTAAGTCTCTGCTACATCGCACATGTCCGGCACTGAGTATTATCTAGGCCGTGAGTTCTAGACATATTAGGATGACTGGTTGAAGATCTAATAGAAACACCGGGGTGGTAAAGCTATTTGACCTAGAGGTAAACAGTATAAAACTAGCTTACAACACAGCTAATTAAAATCTCACGTTCAATGACACAAAGAAGGTGGGCTATCTTGCTATGTGTGCCAATGAAGAAGACCATGTAACTTCATCCAACGCACGTTGACAGGTTGTGAGTCATATTAAGATCGCTTACCAGAAAAAACATCAATTTGATATAACACCCCACGGTCAATAGATGGTACGCCGCGCTATGCAATTACGAAGACGGGCGAAGGCTTACTAAATACATTTAAGGGCCATTTTGGAGAACAGAATGTGAGGCAAATGATGAATAAGGAAGGAAACACGACATTAATGTGTGCCCACATAATACTATCCACAGGAGGTAAGTAAAGTCCAGGATTGATTGGCAGACAAGTCATTGATCTCTTTTCTATACATTCTCCTCAGCAGGATGTAGATCTCGTCTTGCAATAACTAAGAATTGCGAAATTGATCATGTGACCGCCAATTAACCTCCATAGAACGTGAGTTACGTCTTGAAATAATTGAGAAATGCGACACCGATAATATACCCAACATTTCGCATCTATAGATCGTAAGAGACGTTCAGAATTGAATGAGAAATGCAACTTTGACTATCTACCAGCGCGTGAGTCCCGTCTTGAAATGACGGAGAAGTGATTCTTCTATTCTTTACCCGCTATCGTCCACAGAAAGTAAGTCGCATGCCAAATTTACTAAGAAATATGATATCGAGTATCTGCCAGGATGTGAATCACGCCTTGACATGATGGAGAAATGCAATACTGATCTCTTGCCCACCCATTCTCATTCATAGCTTGTGAGTCACATCATAAATGGACCGACAAATACTTAATTCATGTATTCCTTAACCGTAATCTTCCGCAGAAAGTAGGTCGCACTCTAAATTGACTAAGAAAGGCGACATTGAATCGCTGCTAGGACGTGAGTCGTATCTTGAAACGATGGAGAAATGCGATCCCGATCTCTTGCCTAACTATTCTCATGCATAGCTTGTAAGTTAAATTGTGAATGGACAAATGGGTGGTTCATCTATTCCTCACCCGTTATTTTCCGCAGCTCGTAAGTCGCACCATAAGTTGACTCAGAAATGCGACATTGACTACCAGCCAGGATGTGAGTCGCGTCTTGAAATGACGGAGGAAGGCAATACTGATCTCTTGACTGCCCACTCCCATTCATAGCTTGTAAGTTGCATCATGAATGGATTGACAAAGGCGTGATTGAGCAATTCCTTACCAATTCTCTTCCGCAGGACGTAAGTGGCATTCGACACCGACAGATAAATGTGGTATTGACCTAGTCCCTACCCATTCTATTCCGTAGGAAGTAAGTCACATTCAATACTTACAGAGAAATGTGGTATTGACCAATTCCCTACCCATTCTCTTGTGCAGATCGTAAGTCGCACCCTAAACAGACTGTGAATGCGACACCGACTATCTTCCAGCGCGTGAGTTACGTCGTGAAACGACAGAATAATGTGGCATTGACCTATTCTATTATTCCGCAGGAAGTAAGTCGCATTCTACACAGACAGAGAAATGCGGTATTAACCGTTCCCTACCCATTCTCTTCCACAGAAAGTATGTCGCATTATACACTAACAGAGAAATGTGGTATTGACCTATTCTTTACCTATTCTCTTCTGCAGCTCGTAAGTCGCACCCTAAACAGACTGTGAATGCGAGATTGACTATCTGCCAGCATGTGAGTAGCGTCTTGAAATGACAGATAAGTGTGGTATTGACCTTTTAACTACCGATTCCCTTCGGCAGGAAGTAAGTCGCATTCTACACAGACAGAGAAATGTGGTATTGACCGATTCCCTACCCATTCTCTTCTGCAGCTCGTAAGTCGTACGCTAAACTGAATGTGAATGGGACACTGACTATCTGCCAGCGCGTGAGTTGCGTCTTGAAATGACAGATAAATGTGGCATTCTTATTCACTACCCATTCCCTTCCGCAGAAAGTATATCGCATTCTACACTGACAGTAAAATGTGGTATTGACCTATTACCTACCCATTCTCTTCCGCAGAAAGTAAGTCGCACCCTAAACAGACTGTGAATGCGACGCTGACTTTCTACAAGCGCGTGCGTTGTGTCTAGAAATGACAGCAAAATGTGGTATTGACTGAATCCCTACCCATTGTCTTCCGCAGGAAGTAAGTCGTATCCTAAACTGACAGTGAATGCGACACTGATCATCTGCCAGGGCGTGAGTCGCGTGTTGAAATGAAAGAAAAATGTGGTACTGAGCGATTCCCTACCTATCCTCTACCGCAGGAAGTAAGTCGTACCCTAAAATGACTGTGCATGCGACACTGACTATCCGCCAGCGCGTGAGTCGTGTTTTAAAATGACAGATAAATGTGGTATTGACCTATTCCCTACCCATTCTCTTCCACAGAAAGTAAGTCGCATTCTACACTAACAGAGAAATGTGGTATTGACCTATTCCTTAACAATTCTCTTCTGTAGCTTGTAAGTCGCAACCTAAACAGACTGTGAATGCGAGATTGACTATCTGCCAGCGCGTGAGTCGCGCCTTGGAATGACAGCAAAATGTGGTATTGACATATTCACTACCCATTCTTTTCCGCAGGAAGTAAGTCGCATTCTACACTGACAGCGAAATGTGGTATTGACCTATTCCTTACCCATTCCCTTCCGCAGAAAGTATATCGCATTCTACACTGACAGTAAAATGTGGTATTGACCTATTACCTACCCATTCTCTTCCGCAGAAAGTAAGTCGCACCCTAAACAGACTGTGAATGCGACGCTGACTTTCTACAAGCGCGTGAGTTGTGTCTAGAAATGACAGCAAAATGTGGTATTGACTGATTCCCTACCCATTGTCTTCTGCAGGAAGTAAGTCGTATCCTAAACTGACAGTGAATGCGACACTGACCATCTGCCAGGGGGTGAGTCGCATGTTGAAATGAAAGAAAAATGTGGTACTGAGCGATTCCCTACCTATTCTCTTCCGTAGGAAGTAAGTCGTACCCTAAACTGACTGTGAATGTGAAACTGACTATCTGCCAGCGCGTGAGTCGCATCTTGAAATGACCGAATAATGTGGTATTGACCTATTCCCTACCTATTCTCTTCCGCAGGAAGTGAATCGCATTCTACGCTGACAGCAAAATGTGGTATTGACCTATTCCCTACCCATTCTCTTCTGCAGTTCGTAAGTCGCACCCTAAACTTACTGTGAATGCAACACTGACTATTTGCCAGGCCGTGAGTCGCGTGTCGAAATGACAGCAAAATGTGGTATTGACCTATTCACTACCCATTCCCTTCGGTAGGAAGTAAGTCTCAAGCTACACCGACAGAGAAATGCGGTATTGATCTATTCCCTACCCATTCTCTTCCACAGAAAGTAAGTCGCATTCTACACTGACAGAGAAATGTGGTATTGACCTATTCCCTACCCATTCTCTTCTGCAGTTCGTAAGTCGTACCCTAAACTGACTGTGAACACAACACTGACTATCTGCCAGCGCGTGAGTAGTGTCCTGAGATGACAGATAAATGTAGTATTGACCTATTCTTTACCCATTCTCTTCCGCAGGTCGTAAGTCGCACCCTCAACTGACTGTGAATGCGACACTGACTATTTGCCAGCGCGTGAGTCGCGTCTTGGAATGACAGCAAAATGTGGTATTGACCTATTCACTACCCATTCTCTTCCGCAGGAAGTAAGTCGCATTCTACACTGACAGCGAAATGTGGTATTGACCTATTCCCCACCAATTCTCTTCCACAGAAAGTATGTCACATTCTACACTGACAGAGAAATATGGTATTGACCTATTCCCTACCCATTCTCTTCTGCAGTTCGTAAGTTGTACCCTATGCTGACTGTGAACGCAACACTGACTATCTTCCAGCGCGTGAGTAGTGTCCTGAAATGACAAATACATGTAGTATTGACCTATTCTCTACCCATTCTCTTCCGCAGGAAGTAAGTCGCATTCTACACCGACAGAGAAATGTGATATTGACCTATTCCTTACCCATTCTCTTCCACAGACAGTATGTCGCATTCTACACTGACAGAGAAATGTAGTATTGACCTATTCCCTACCCGTTCTCTTCCGCAGGTCGTAAGTCGCACCCTAAACTGACTGTGAATGCGACACTCACTATCTGCCAGCGCGTGAGTCGCTTCTTGGAATGACGGCAAAATGTGATATTGACCTATTCACCATCGATTCCCTTCGGCAGGAAGTAAGTCGCATTCTACACTGACAGAAACATGTGGTATTGACCTATTCCCTACCCATTCTCTTCCGCAGATCGTAAGTCGCATTCTATACTGACAGACAAATGTGGTATTGACATATTCTCTACCCATTCTCTTCCGCAGGTCGTAAGTCACATACTAAACTGACTGTGAATGCGACACTCACTATCTGCCAGCGCGTGAGTCGCGTGTTGGAATGGCAGAAAAATGTGGTATTGACCGATTCCCTACCCATTCTCTTCGGCAGGAAGTCAGTCGCATTTTATACTGACAGTAAAATGTGGTATTGACCTACTACCTACCCATCCTCTTCCGCAGAATGTAAGTCGTACCCTAAACTGACTGTAAATGCGGCACTGACCATCTGCCAGGGCGTAAGTCGCATCTTGAAATGACCGAATAATGTGGTATTGACCTATTGCCTACCCATTCTCTTCTGCAGATCGTAAGTCGCACCCTAAACTGACTGTGAATGCGACACTCACTATCTGCCAGCGCGTGAGTCGCGTCTTGAAATGACCGAATAATGTGGTATTGACCTATTTCCTACCCATTCTCTTCTGCAGGAAGTAAGTCCCGTTCTACAATGACAGAGAAATGTGGTATTGACCTATTCCCTACCCATTCTCTTCTGCAGGAAGTAAGTCGCATTCTATACTGATAGGGAAATGTGGTATTGACCTATTCTCTACCCATTCTGTTATGCAGATCGTAAGTCGCACCCTAAAACGACTGTGAATGCGACACTGACTATCTGCCAGCGTGTGAGTCGCGTCTTGAAATGACAGAATGCTGTGGTATTGACCGATTCCTTACCCATTCTCTTCCGCAGGCAGTAAGTCGTACCCTAAACTGACAGTGAATGCGACACTAACTATTTTCCAGCGTGTGAGTCATGTCTTGAAATGACAGTAAAGTACAATGTTGTTCTTTGACCCACTCATACTCATTCTCAGCTTGTGAGTCGCGTTTGAAATGACGGAGAAGTGATTTATCCATTTCTTATCCGTTATCTTCCGCAGAAAGTAAGTCACGCCCTAAAACAATTGAGACATGTGACATTGAATCCCTGCCAGAATGTGAATCGCGTCTTGAAATGACGGAGAAAGGCAATAACGATCTCTTACCCACCCATTCTCATTCATAGCTTGTAAGTTGCATCCTCAATGGAATGACAAATGCGTGATTTAGCAATTCCCTACCCATTCTCTTCCGCAGGAAGTAAGTCGCATTATACACTGACAGAGAAATGTGGTATTGAACTATTCCCTACCCATTCTCTTCCGCAGAAAGTAAGTCGCACCTAACTGATTATGAAATGTGACATTGAATATCTACCAGCGCGTAAGTCGCGTCTTGTAGTTTACTGAGAAGTCATTCATTTGTTCATTACCCGTTATCTTCCGCAGCTCGTAAGTCGCACCCTAAATTGGCTAAGAAAAGGGACATTAACTATTTACTAGGATGTGAATCGCGTCTTGACATGAGGGAGAAATGCAATACTGATCTCTTGCCCACCTATTCTCATTCATAGCTTGTGAGTTATATCGTAAATGGACTGACGAATACGTAATTCATCTATTCATACACCGTTATCTTCCACAGAAAGTAGGTCGCACCCTAAATTGACCAAGAAATGTGAAATTGACTCCCTGCCAGGAAGTGAGTCGCTTTTTGAAATGATGGATAAATGCAATCCTGACCTCTTAATCACTCATTCTTATTCATAGCTTGTAAGTTAAATTGTGAATGGACAAATAGGTGGTTCGTCTATTTCTTACCCGTTATTTTCCGCAGCTCGTAAGTCGCACCATAAATTGACTCAGAAATGTGACATTGGCTACCCCCAGGATGTGAGTCGTGTCTTGAAACGACGGAGAAATGCAATACTGATCTCTTGTCCACCCATTCTCATTCATAGCTTGTAAGTTTCATCACCAATGGATTGACCAATGCGTGATTCATCTTTTCCATACCCATTCTCCTCTGCAGAATGTAAGTCGTTCTACACTGACAGGGGAATGTTGTATTGACCTATTCCCTACCCATCCTCATCTGCAGGAAGTAAGTCGTAACCTAAACTGTCTATGAAATGTGACATTGACAGTCTACCAGCGCGTAAGTCGCATCTTGAAATGAAGGAGAAATGCACATTGATCTCTTGCCCACCCATTCGCATTCATAGCTTGTAAGTTAAATTGTGAATGGACAAATGGGTGGTTCATTTATTCCTTATACGTTATCTTCCGCAGAAAGTAGGTCGCACCCTAACCTCACTATGAAATGTGACATTGACTATCTGCCAGCGCGTGAGTCGTCTTCTGAAATGACGCAGACATGCGATACTGATCTCTTAGCCACTCATACTCATTCACAGCTTGTGAGTCGCGTCTTGAAATGACGGAGATGTTATTCATCTATTTCTTACCCGTTATCTCCTGTAGAATGTAAGTGGCATGCTAAATTGACTAAGATATACGACATTGACTCCCTGCCAGGATGTGAGTCCCGTCTTGAAACGACGGAGAATTGCGATACTCATCTCTTGCCCACCCATTCTCTTTCATAGCTTGTAAGTTACATCGCGAATGGACTGGCAAATTCGTCATTCACCTTTTCCGTACCCATTCTCTTCCCCAGGACGCAAGTCATATCGTACATTTGCTGACACACGTCGTATTCATGTTGCTTCCACCCGTTTTCTTGCACAGAACGTATGTCGCATCTCAATTTAATTTGCAGTGCGATAGTAGTCCCTGGCCAATCCAATCCCATTCTCATAGATTGTGCGTTTTGTCCTTCGTTGATTCAAAAATAGCCCATTGACTCTGTTTTCACCTCACTCGTTTCTCTAAACCGCAGGTTGTATGTTCTCACCTTGATTAATTACCGTTAACCCTCCCTCAATTTCTTCACTATTTGGCTCACAGAACGTACCACCATCTTCTCTACCATGTCTTTTCCAAAAAATGATCATATTTTCTTTCTCCAGCATGTACGTCCCCTTAATCACTCATCCTACCATCTAATTTTTTAGCTTGTGAGATTTCAAACAATCTATATATAGCCCTCTAATGATTTTCACATCAAGTAAGTACAACGGTTTATTATTTGTCGTCGTATTGCTCATTTTCCACTAGAATGTTTGTCGTTTCCCCAGCGCTCTCGTACATAACTAATCTTATGAAATTGTCGATATTAGCAATTCCCAGCTGGTATGCCGTGGTCCAATTTCATACTCTAACGCATCTTGAAATTGCTTTTGTTCAGGATCAGGTGCCATTCTCTTACCAACGTGCCATAATTCAATGTTTTGATTCATTCTACCCTAAACTGCTTGGAATATTCTAGGCTGTTTGTTTTCTTTTCATTTGTGGCTCCTTTTCATTGACATCTTTGCGTCCTTACAGAAGGTTTGATTCGTGGGCCACTCATCTCGTACTTTACCTCTAATTGTTTTCCCCACGCCCCTATAATGCGTCATGCGTCCTGTATGCTTGCAGTACGACGATGTAGGCAATACATTGCATCCATCGCTCTCAAAACTGACCCTAACTTAATTACAGGAGATTGTGAGGTTCTCTGTGACATAATTTTAATACACGACTAATCCGCACATCTCTATAGGATGTACGTTCATCATTTGACTTGCAGGATCTGTTTTTTCAAACTTGTCTCTTACCTGTTCTATAGATTGTGTGTGGTTATATGCTTAGGACCCAACTACACACTAACATATCTTTAGATCGTATGTTGTCCGGGAGCTTTGATTTAATGGCTTGTTTTCATTTATTCCTTCTTAGAAAGTAAGTAGTCCAATATTCCTATACATGTCAAACTGAAGTATTTCTATAGCTTGTGGGTCGCGTGTACCGATGTTATTATGCTCGCAGTCAGTTGAATGTTGGTTTAATTTATATCAGGCTGTGAGTAATACAACCGATCGAGCAGGGTATCATCATTATGACATTCGCTCTCGTTTCTGCACTTGTCAGATTGTATGTCACTCCTGATTCATTATCCCAACCTGAGTCCGTTTATGGGAATAGAGTGTAAGAGAGTCTATGCCTCCAAATAATTACTCTCTGATGATGATGTTCTCGGCGATGGGGCCCTGTAGATGGTACAGCAGCCAGAATTACCATTGCTAAGTTTGATACTAATAATTCCCATTCTCTTAGGAAGTATGCTCGTTCAAATCTTACCTAGCTCATTCATTTTCCTATACTGAGCTTCCCGCTTGTGCTCCCGTGTTTTAGATCGTGGGTACTTGTATCTCAAAATGATATCTTATTTTGCTGACCATATTTCTGCTACGTCTCTTAGCTCGTACGCATTATAGCCTCTTCGAATGATCGCAGCACTTAGCCTACGATCAAATGAATATCAGAACGTACGGACTTTGGTTCACAAGATGCTTCACACCGTCCATTAATTTATGTGTTGTAGCGCGAATGCAGTGACAAGTTAAATGCGGCTGCGCGAGAAGGGTGGTCGAACGACGCCGTGTAAATCATTTCCAATTTGGTGAGTTATAAGTCAGGGTTAAATTTACATGATTGGTTCTCATCAGTTAATATCAGTTGTGTGTGCCAGGGTGTACGGAAACTTTGCAAGTGCACACCTCGTCACGCTGTCTGATCGGTAAATTGACCGATTGATTCAGGGAGCTGGATACCGAACGAAGGAATTTTTGAGAGGGATATCAGATATTGGCGTGAGGGATCGCATTGACTATCACTTAGTCATATATGGCTAGGCAGTGTGGAGGGAAGCCGTTACGGATTTGCAATTTATCTGCGTTCTTTTGGAATAACTCTAAATATCGAACAAGGGAAATCTTTCAAGTGGTAGTAATACTTTTTGACAGCGGGATGTTCGTCTATACTTCTCATGAGTGAATAAGATAATTCGAGACTCACAACACTGGTGTAGGGCTTGTATTATTTGTGTATTATGGAGTTCGAGAATCTTGCACAAACCCGATGAATCATGGGACCGAGCTTGCCTGAGAACATTATTTCCAGTAGATTAGTACACCGACCCAGGCATATTGGCAATGTGGACGAGTCGGAGTACTTCAAAGCGCAAGAGATGAGACAACAAGTTCTATAGCGGAATCGTCGTTCGGACTTGAGTCGGGTCGCCTCGGGTCACCGGACATGCTGACACATGATTATGTATGACGATCCGGTACACTTCTCACACGTTGATTATCTTTCTTTTTATCTTATCTTCTTATTTCGACTTCACTTCGTTGTCTCCTGATACATGATCTCGTCCCTTTCACTCTCTGTCCCTTATCCCTGAAACCCTTCCTTAGATACCTTATGTTTCCTTTCCTTTAGTACCACACAACACGTACTAACCCTCGTATTACAATGCACCATTCAACCAAAAAGTACCATGGACGGCAGTAACACTCCTTATCTTCCTGGTGTACTCGCATGTGTCCATATACGGTGTCATATCGTCCGACGTCCGACCTTCTCTACTGAATGCGCGTCATCCTTGCCTCCAACCGTGGAACACTCATGGAACCCGGTATCCGGCCTATTATTACTTCGGGAATGATCAAGCAACTTTTGGCGGGCACCAATCTTATCGATGTGGACTTCAGTCTTAAGGGATCGTGGTTGTTGAGTGGTGCTCCGAAACGTGAGTGTCGTGTCGTGTCGTGTCGTGTACATTCCAATCCTCCATCCGCACCCTTATCTTCCTTTTCTCCAATCTCTTCATCATCCATATATGCACACGTGCGAAGAACACACACCGACTAATATATGCTAGTGTTCGCTTTCATCATCTCCCTCGGCCAAGCCACAGTCTACGTGCTCACAGGGCTCTACGGCCAGCCGTCCGACCTCGGCGCCGGGGTCTGCCTCTTGCTCATCATCTAGTTCATTGTCACCGCACTGGTCGCGAATGATCCCCTGGGACAAACTCTTGCAGAAGGGGTACAGTCTTGGATTGGGCATCCACTTGTTCATTGCGACGAACACCTGCGAGTCGATCGTGTGGAAAGTGTTCTCGCCTATCACTGCGAACATCGGCAGAGTTGACAAGCATTATGTTCGTTGTGTAGCGGATGTCGGAGACTCGGTTCTCGCGGAACTTGTTGGATAAGGTTTTAGGTGTTTGGGAGGTTAGTTTTACATTTTTATATTATATATATATTTAACGATGTTGGGATTTTGGCCGACATGTTTTCACCGTTCTCTACCTACTTGTTCCATTTCGTCCCCTTCTGCCTCCAGCACCTCGAAGACTGCCCGCAACTTAGCGCCACAGGTGGTATCACATACTACATGTCACCACCACACACGATCAAAGAACCCGTCCTGGACCCAATCCACACGGCGATCTACATCGTCTTCATGCTCAGTGCGTGCGCACTGTTTAGCAAGACATTGATTGAGATCTCTGGGAGCGGGCCAAGGGATGTGGCGAAGCAGCTGAAAGACGGCCAAGTGAGCTTTGTGTATCTCTGCATGAGGAAAGATTCTCAGCTGTGAGATGGCTTGTGAATGTCCCGCAAAGATGACGTATGTTCCTTGTGTTATTCCCGACGTGTCTTGTTCATGACACTCCTTGCACTTAGCGGTGCATGACGCAGATGTCCCATCCACTATCTTATCTTATCTTCGCAACCCCGGTATGCCGCTGCGATCAGATTGATGTCAATTCACGAGGTCACGCGTCAATGAGCAATCTCCCTGTCGGCCATCCCCCACCATCTCCGCCACCTTGGTTTCTATTTTGCCAAACCCCAAGTCTGAACCGCAAACGTAGCTACCAGCCTGTGCCTCACCCCAGCCCACACACACGTCCTCAGTCACACCCAACACGCAACCCCTTGAAGAACTGCACATCGAGGCCGGCCTCAGCCGCACCCTTCAATCGCGCCATCTCGGCTCTGTACCGCTTCTCGACGCCGTACATGACCATGCGGTAGGGGTACACGAACACTTTGAGGTCCGAGGACGCGGTGCTCTGGCGGCGCGGCAGGTGCGAGTAAGCATGGGTATTTGACGAAGACGACGGCGACGAGGGAGGTGAGGGAGAGGAAGAAGAGGGCTCGACTGCGACAGGGAGTAGGGATGCGCAAGAGCTTTAACTGGAGCGTTCGGTTCGTCGACTTCGACCGGCCTTTCTTACCTATACTACCCCAAGTGTTCTCACCCGATCGCAAAGTATGTTTCCTTTCGTTAAACCACACACAACACGTACTGACTCTCATATCACAAGGTCCCACTCAACCAAAAAGTACCACGGACGGCAATAACACTCCTTATGTCCTCCAACTCCCTGCGACCTGCTCTACTAGATGTGCGTTATCCTGGCCTCTAATCATGGAACGCTGATGGAACTTGCTATCACACCTATTATCACTTCAGGAATGATCATGCAGCTTTTGGCGGGTGCGAACCTTATTGATGTGGATTTCAATCTTAAGGAGGATTGGGCGTTGTTCAGTGGTGCTCAGAAAAGTGAGTGTCGTGTCGTCTGATGTCGTGTACATCCAACTTTTCTCTATCCGCACCCTTCTCTTCCTTTTCATCAATGTCGTCATCTATATATGCACACGCGCGAAGGACATATACTGACTAAAATTTGTCAGTGTTCGCCCTCATTATCGCATTTGGCCAAGCCATTGGTCTACGTGCTCGCAGAGCTGTACGGCCAGCCGTCGGACCTAGGTCCCAGTGTCTGCCTCTTTCTCATCATCCAGCTCATCATCGCGGCAGTCATCATCATCTTCCGAGACGAGCTCCTGCGGAAGGGGTACGGTCACGGATCTGGCATCAATCTGGTCATCACGACGAACATCTGCTAGTTGATCGTGTGGAAGGCGTTCTCGCCAACCACTGTGAACATCGGGCTCGGGAGCAAATTCGAAGGCGCGCCCGTCGCGATCTTCCATGCTACTTACTCCCTTCTCTTTCCCCTTCCTCCGACCTGCGGCCCCTGGATGGCTCTCCGGAACTGCGCGCGACAGGCGAGACCCCATACTACATGTCTCCACCGCACACACTCAAGGAAGCGGTCTTGGACCCGATTGACACGGCGATCTATATTATGTTCATGTGCGCTGTTTAGTAAGATGTGGATAGAGCTCTCTGGGAGTCGGTGGAAGGATGTGGCGAAGGAATTGAAAGATCAGTAGATAGTGAGTTTTTTTTCTTGCTCATTTGTATTGGCGTTCCCGGTCTCCATTTCTACGTCCCCAACACCACGTCCACGCCACCTACTTGTCCGTCCCCTCTATTCCTTTTGTTTTCTTCTGCGAATCTTCCCTATATTCGTCATTAACCTTTATTTAATCCGTACGCTAATTCCCTTACCAACCAGGTCATGGCCAGCCACCGCGAAGGCTCGATGTACGAGGAGCTCAAGCGGGTCATCCCAACTGTGGCTGCATTCGACGGCGCGGTCCTCGGTTTGCTCTCTGTTGCTGCTGACCTTTCTGGTGCAATTGGGAGCGGCACGGGGATTTTGATGGCTGTTTTATTAATTATAGCTGTGAGCTTTCCCCTCCACCCCCTTCTTTTTGGAAAGAGAGAGGAATGTGGTCGCTGATTTGGTTTGGATGCTTTTTTTTTGAAAGTAGACCGAGAGATCGGTATGCGCAAATCGGGCGGGCCTGAGATGGCTGCATTCGGTGATCTATTATAAATAAAATAATTGACCGGATGCGATATAATTTATAGTTCCGTTCGTTTGTTCGTTGACTGTATACAAAAAGGGTTAGGCTCCCGGGGTGTGAAGGGGCGCTTGAACCCGTCGTTGCGTGAAGGGGGAACCAAAAACCCCAAGCCAAATCCCAAATCGGCGTCAGTCCTAGCTCTTGGATGAGATCGTCACCTCACCAGGAGGCAACAGCGAGTGTAGGAGACAAGAGAGAGTACGATAAATAGGTAGGGTGGTTCATGGCTTGCATTTGGTGGAATAACTAGTATCGTGATATCCAGATCGTGTATAGCGCGTAGCGCGTAAGCCGAGGCGTAGTTGAAGCGTGGGTGGAAATGTGGGAAGGAGGCATAAGAATATCCACAGGGAGCTAGAATGTAATAAAATCTGAACGCCGCGATGTTTAGTGTGGCCGCTCCAGCCTAGGCCCTAGAATTTGCTGCGTGTGGTATTGGGAGGTTAAAAAGTAAAGGCAGTTGAGGATAGGTGATGGAATGTGAAGTGCAAACAAAAGGCGGAAGTTGAAAGTTGAAAAGAAAATTGAAAAAGTCGGGGTGGAAAAAAGTGAAAGCGTAGACGGAGTGTAGGAAGTCAGGTGCCAGAAGGGGCATGATAAAGGGAGGGGGACTAGTGAGATGAATAGATAGGCAGCATGGACGACCCGAATGTGGATATCATCGCTTTTACTCAGCACTCGCGCTCGGATTGACTATCTTCTAGAAGCCACAGAGAATACCTCTGATCATCTTCCGCAATGTGTCGCGTTCCTTCCATATTTGCTTGGTAACATCGATGAGCGGAATGGCTATCAAAGCAATTGCCAGCGTTTGACCGAACGTCCAGTCGGCTTCTTGGGCCGAATCGACGAGCAAAGACCGATTGGTATGGATAGTCAACTCTGTAGTAAGAATGAAATACACCTGCACGAGGAGAGTTAAAACGATGAAGCTTCTTAAGTTTAAAGCTTTTCCTGCTCGAAAAAAACATCTGGACTCAAAATGCGAATCGCGAGAAGTTCCAGTGCGCCTATGAAGACGATGTTAAGGAAAGGCACAAGGCAGACGATGTATAGTACGTCGAACCAGATTCGTATGGGGGATGTGACTCGAATATTGACTCCAGGTATGATGACGACTTTTGTATCGCTGGTAAAGTTGTCGCAATTGCCGAACTGACCAACCGTAAACCAAACCCATACCCCAAATGCAGCAAACAGTGTGAGATGAGCCGATGCAAGAGTAGCCATGATCCAGTCGCGGTTAAGGAGCTGAACTACCTGTTCAGCCATAGGCAATTTATTGTTTGCCCATTGCGCTAATCGATGTCCTGGCCCGGTCCACCAAGGTTGCGGGGCATGTTTATCGCTTCTACTCCAAGGGAGTTGAAAAGTCGCTCCCGTTGGTTTGTCATCCTCGTAGCCTTTTCCACCTCCTGTCCCCGTCCCGGTCTAGGTGTGTGGTCCGAATCGTCTGTAACAGCCGCCCGTAGCGCTGACAGATTCTGGACAACTTCGTCCAATATGTCTTGACTCTAGGGGAATTTCTTCTGCGTTGCCAATGCATTTTTCAGCATAAATGCCCTCTTCTTCAATAATTCCCGAAGTCCTGTGAAAATCTCATTACGCGGGGTGCATATGCAGAAATAGGATAGCAAACCATTATCATCCTTAATAGTCGTTTTTCCCATCAAGTTGTATAGTAGCTTCAACGTCTTTCCTACACGCTGCCTGAACTCAACCTCGGCATTCAATCCGATTTGGGCAATGAGTGCGAATTGGAAGAAAATTAAGGCACTGGTATTGTTGATCCAACTGAGCTGGAGAACAATGACAGCGTGATAAACGGATAACCCTTGGGTAGTGGCCTGAATGATCGCAGAAACAAGGAGAGCGCAGCCAGGTAAGAGGATGCCGAGGTAGAGACGGTGCAAACCAATCAACTCTTTCTCGCTGATATGGCCGTCCATACTGGCAAGGATTGGCTGAACGAGGGTGAGGACAGCCTGGGCGTAAATGGCAGCACGAACACCGATTCCAGAGATGTCGGGGTTGGGAAAGATACCTATAGTATTGCACGCAGAGGGCATGGGTGTGGGCGATAAGGACAGACCAAGATGAACAATGCTTTGTATTATATGCAAGCCGCCATGATGCACAACGCAGGGCTACCTGCTGCCTGTCAGTCTCAAGACTGTCGATGTCGTCATCTGTGCTATAAATAGTCTTTAATGAATTAAGCAGATCGGGTTCTCCGGCTCAAGCACAGCCCAACCCCATTCTGTTTCAGTGATGGGAGAGTAATGAACTGTCTGGCGAACAGTCCGGCGGACTCTGAGTCCTCCCACATAATGCGATGGGGTTGTGACTCCATGTTACTTGCTATACACTCCTGATTTTACTCACAGTGCTTACTTTCATGGTATCGAGCCATTGTAGAGCATCCCTGTACATTGCAACCCTCGCCGTTGAGCTCCGAGTCGGATAGGCTGCTCAGACAACACCGAGAGCGTGCTATGTTTGCTCGTATTGACGTGGTCACTGTCTTATCTTATCTTCGCGACTTTCACAACCCCGGTATGCGATCAGATCAATGTCAATTCACGATGTCACGCATCAACGGGCATCCTCCCTGTCGGCCATCCCCACTATCTCCGCCACCTTGGTTTCCATTTTGCCAAACCCCAAGTCTGAACCGCAAACACCGCTACCAGTCTGTGTGCCTCACCACACTCAGCCCACGCACATGTCCTCAGCCACACCCACCACGCGACCGCTTGAAGACCTGCACATCGAGGCCGGCCTCAGCCGCACCTTGCATCTTCAAGAAGCCCTGCAATC
The DNA here is from genome assembly GCA_023853785.1 of Psilocybe azurescens. Classification (NCBI taxonomy): domain Eukaryota; kingdom Fungi; phylum Basidiomycota; class Agaricomycetes; order Agaricales; family Agrocybaceae; genus Psilocybe; species Psilocybe azurescens. Next base: position 25,660 of record JAJIRX010000884.1, read on the forward strand.
GCGCCATCTCGGCTCTGTACCGCTTCTCGATGCCGTACATGACCATGCAGTAGGGGTGCACGAACACTTTGAGGTCCGAGGACGCGGTGCGCTGGCGGCGCGGCGGGTGCGAGTGGGGGTGGGCATTTGACGAAGACAAAGACGAGGAGAGACGGGAGGAAAGGAAACAGAGGTCTTTATAGCGACGGGCGTAGGGATGCGCGAGGGCTTTGACTTCAGCATTTGGTTCCTAACCTCGTCTGGCCTTTCTTACCCATACTACCACAAGTTTCCTCACCCGATCGCAAAGTATGTTTCCTTTCGTTAAACTGCAACCAACACATAATGACTCTCGTATGGCAAGGTCCCACTCAACCGAAAAGTACTATGGACGGCGGCAACATTCCTCAACCTTCCTGGTGTACTCGCAAGTTCCCCTGTACGGTATGGCGCCCTCCGACTTTTCCGACCCGCTCTACTGGATGCGCGGCATCCTGGCCTCCAACCAAGGAACGCTAATGGAATTCGGTATTACACGCATTATCACTTCGGGAATGATCATGCAGCTTTTAGCTGTGCGAACCTTATCAATGTGGATTTCAGTCTTAAGGAAGATCGGGCGTTGTTGGGTGGTGCTCAGAAAAGTGAGTGTCGTGTCGTGTCGTGTTGTGTACATCCCAACCCTCCTCCATCCGCACCCTTCTGCTTCTTTTCTCCAATCTCTTTATCAACTATACATGCATACGCGCGACAGACACATACTGACTAACATTTTACAGTCTTCGCCCTGATCATCGCGCTCGAATGTCTACATGCTCACAGGGCTCTACGGCCGGCAGTCGGACCTCGAGTCGAGGCCGAGGTCTGTCTCTTGCTCATCATCCGGCTCATTTTCGCGGCACTGATTGCAATCCTCCTGGACGAGCACCTGCAGAAGGGGTACGGTTTGGGAACCCGTTCATCATGACAAATATCTGCGAGTCGATCGTCTGGCAGGCGTTCTCGCCTACCACTGTGAACACCGGGTGCGGGAGCAAGTTCCAAGGCGCGCTCGTCGCGATCTTCCATGCTACTTGCTCCCTTCCCTTTCCCCTTCCCTCCGACCTGCAACCCCTGGAAGGCTCCCGCAACTGTGCGCGACAGGCGGGGTCCTGTACCACATGCCCCCCACCGCACACGCTCAAAGAAGCCGTCCTGGACCAGGTCCATACGGCGATCTACATCACGTTCATGGTCAGTGCATGTACGCTGTTTAGTGAGATGTGGATGGTGCTCTCTCTGGGAGTTAGCGGAAGGATGTGGCGAAGGAATTGACAGATCAGCAGATGGTGAGTTTTTTTTCTTACTCGTTTGTATTGGCGTGCCCCGTCCCCATTTCTAGTTCCACGTCCCCAACACCACGCCCACGCCACCTACTTGTCCATCCCCTGTATTCCTTTTGTTTTCTTCTCCGAAATCTTCCCTCTATTCGTTGTAAACCTTTATTTAATCCGTACGCTAATTCCCTTACCAACCAGATCATGGCCAGCCACCGTGAAGGCTCGATGTACAGGGAGCTCAAGCGGGGCATTCCAACTGCGGCTGCATTTGGCGGCGCGATCCTGGGCTTGCTCTCTGTTGCTGCTGACCTTTCTGGTGCAATTGGGAGCGGCACGGAGATTTTGATGGCTGTTTTATTAATTATAGCTGTCAGCTTCCCCCCCCCCTTCTTTTTGGATAGAGAGAGGAATGTGGTCGCTGATTTGGTTTGGATGCTTTTTGAATATAGACTGGGGGATCGGCATGCGCGAATCGGGCGGGCCTGAGATGGCTGCATTCGGTGATTTGTTATAAATAAAATAATTGACCGGATGCGATATAATTTATAGTTCCGTTCGTTTGTTCGTTAAGGTAGACGACTTTCATAATCGAATAGCATCACGTGGTGTTATTTCGTGTGACATCCTTGATCAAATCGGAAATAAATGCACGGAAAAACAACGGAACATTCATAGAATTTGTTGTAGGCCATTAAATGAAATTCCGCTACTAGTTTTTATTAAGATACATGTTAATTATATGCTTGCAAATTTGGGTAATAATTGAGTAAGGACTGAAGGAGTTTAAACATTTTCAAAAGATGCCTCGGATTGGCAGGCAGATAATGATCCCACGCTGATACTCTTCTTTCACCATGGTCCACAATAACAACGCATTTTTGTTATTCCTCCTCCAAATTTGGACTTTTTGCAAGAATATTTTTGAATTCATGTAACACATACTATTTACTACAAAATCTAGTAGCCAAAAGTGCGAAAAGCCTCCCATAATTTGAGATAATGTCCACTTTATCGTATTTTTGTGAAAAGTTGCCTATTTCAGACGGTGTCACATAGACCACGTGATGCTATTCGATTATGAAAGTCGCCTACCTTATCTGTATGCAAAAAGAGTTAGAAGCCCGGGGTGTGAAGAGGCGTTTGAAACTGTTGTTGTTGCGTGAAGGGGATTCAAAGATGGGTGGGTGAATAGATGGATGGGAAGAGGGTTTGAGATTGAGATTGAGATTGAGGTTGAGAGGAATTTTATGATTGGGTATGTAGAGAATGTGAAGGCGGTATCTCTTCGTGTTGTGTGCTAAACATTGGGGTCAGTCCGGTAACAAAATACGGGCACATTTTCAATTTGATGGCTACCGAAGTCTGCTAGCTGAAGGCCGATGCGCTCGGTTCTCTCTTCTCTTCTTCCCTTCAAGGTCGCCTCAAGGTTACTTGTATCACACGCATTAGTATTCAATCAACAAAACATTATATTATATTTTCCAAATCGATTGAATATAGAAGGTATTCGATACCTTAAACTGTCGCTATATAGCTATGTATGAACTTATCTATGGTACAGTACCAGTACAAGAAAATCCCCGATGCGAGCCGTTGTCATGTATTGAATTTTGTTGATAATATCATCGTCGTCGTGTTCCCTCCAGCCAAATCCCAAATCGGCGTTGGTCCTTGCTCCTGGATGAGATCGTCACCCCACCAGGAACCAATAGCCAGCGTAGGAGACAAGAGAGAGCACAATAAATAAGTGGAGTAGTGCGTGGATTGCATTTGGCGGAATAATCGGGATCGTGATATCCAGATCATGTATAGAGCGTAGCGCGTAAGCCGAGGCGTGGATTGTTATGATAAGTATGTCAGTAAATGTCAGTTGCTTTCTGGGTAATAATGTGTTGCGTGTCCTCGAGCCCATCCACGCGCCACGCCGTGTCCTAGATCCTGGATGACATCGTCACCTCACAAAGAACAATGACCTCGACACATACAGGAGCAGAGGGGGAGATGTAAATTAAATGTGCGTGGCTTGCATGTGATCAATAATTTAGTATCCAGATCGTGGGTTGTGTGTAGCGCGCAGAGCGTAGATGAGCATAAAGAAGTCCACAGCACAAACTCGAACGTAATATCCAAACAGGGGCTCTTTATTACTGTGGTCATCATGGATAGGGATAGGGTGCCGCATCAAGCGCATGGGAGCGTGAGGTGTCGTCGGCGTCCTTGAGACATCAAGACATCGATAGAACATCGGTTGGAAGGGAGGGAAGTGGTTGCAGTCGTTTTAGTAAAAGCGACAAGCCGGCGAAGAGAATAAGGTCGAAGCACCCCAGCACTCGATTTAAACTCCGTATAGCAACAGAAAAAGAGTACAGAAGAGGTTAGTGCGTTTATTCGGACAGACTTGCTGCTCGCGTGAAGTAGTAGAACGAAAAGGAGTGGTGCGACAAAAGAGTCGCTAAATTAAACCATATAACCCAAAGCGCGCATTCACAAACAAACCAGACTAGGGACTAACTCGGATCTATCCGGGTAGTATCCGTATCCGAACCGCGGATATTTGCCAAATACGGTTCGGATACGGCTCGGATACACTAATCCGTTTAAGACCCGTGCCCCAAGGGGGTAGCAGCGGCGGCTTGGCAGCGGCTTGGCGGCGGCGACATGTTAGTAAAGTAGTTCATGGATTAAATTCCATCCCCTATAGCCAATTATTGTCCGTTTTGCTCATATTTGGGTGCATTGGAAAGAGAAAGAGCAGTAGAATTTAAATATAGCAAAATATAAGCCAAAATAGTTGTAATTTTTACACAGTAAAGGTGACAAGGTTCAATTTACATTCTTGCTGATAGTTATTTTCAATCTTCACCTTCTGACCTCATCCTCAGCTTTACCCATTCAGTCACTTCTGAGAGCTTTGGAAAAATAGGGGTCTTAGCCCATGAACCCAATGCCATACGAGCTTTGAATGTTTGAGAGCTCATATTATGTTGCATGTGATTGACTTGACAACGGCCAGTCGAAAATGCTCTTTCAGCATCCACAGATGTTGCTGTTGTTTAATGGTCAGTTTAATATTTCTAATAGAAGTTTGAATAAAAACCTGGTGCAGAACAGAAGTCTTGTCCCATTTTAGCAAGAAGTGGGCGATTCTTGCTTGCATTAAACCAATACTTCATGTAGCCACCAGCTTCTTCAATTACATTTGATGGAATTGGATCATCCTCAAGGTAAGTTTGAATGTGATCCTCAGGGTATTGATTTGATGTTTTTGATCTTCGGGTACCTTGATTCTCTGGAGCAGCCCATTTCGACTCGTCCTAATAGAGCATTAATTAATAATAGGATGCACAAAAATATATGAAAATTACTTTGTTTCTCCTTTGCTTTGGAGCACGAACATTAGCTTCCTCAACAGCATATGTTGTTTGCCATCAATTTAAAACTAGTTTCTTGATGGTCTTCAACTTCTTTGCATCAATTTCTTTTCGCTTTTTAGCCAAATAAGCTTGCGGTCAGGGCACATCACTGTAATTTGATTAACTGTGTGTAGATGAAAGAATAAGAAAAGATCTCATACCAATTGATATAACATAAATTTCACAATCCCAAGTCAGATCCATATATTTGTCAATATGTAGAACAGCAGCATGTGCAGCAATCCGAATAACTGCAGGAGTTTCTTGAACCAGTGAACCAGGATCAGAAATGTCGGAATCAGAGTCAGAATCAGGTGTTGGAATATTTTGGGGCTTGTCCTCAACAGCAGCAACTAAGCTGTCACGCACGCTGATATAGCATAGGAAGGGCATCGACAATAAGAGGAACCTCAGCTTTAGAAAATAGGAGTGTAACATCCTTGAAAAGCTATAAAAAAATATAACAAGGTGATTTAAAATATATAAAATCAGTGACATTAAATAACTCACCTTCAGGACCTCTTGTACATCACTTGCAAGTTGCCACTGCTTCTCAGAAAGATGATATGCCTTCAACTTGTTTTCAGACACTGCTGTCAGGGACTGAACAATACTTTTAAAATGCAAATGAGCTGCAAGACAATCAAAGTTGGTGTTCCATCGGGTTGCAACACGCCTATCCAGAGCTCGCTTGTTAGATTGTTGATTTGGATCCTGGTCAATGAGATGCTGAAATTTCTCATTGAGGGTTGTATTATCATGGACCCGGCGTGCAAGCCCAGAGACCTAAAAAATATATTAGAAAGCAACAGACCAATTTTAAATAGAAACATTACTGCAGGAAAAAGCTGGAGTGCCATTTTTTCCTCTTCTGAACTCATCATTACCCCTTTCCTACCCATTTCCTCTATTGCAATATCACGCAAAGATCTTACCACAGCATTATCATGAGCCACCTGACCATCATCTCCACCATCATTCTCTGCATCTACCACTGCCTCCTCTATTGCAGCAATATCCTGATCCTCTGTTTCTCCATCCCCTTCATCAAGAATATATTCTTCATCATCACTACCTTCCAAAGTAACTTTCACAGACTTCTTGAGTTTGGGCTTTTTGAAAAAAATGATATGAAGATCTGCAAAATATAATTTAAATTAATTCTAAACTAAAAGAGAAGAGAAATATTAATACCTTTGCAATCAAATTGAATATATGTGCTAAACACCGAAGACGAGCATCCATACCCGGAAAGTCAGGCAGAAATTCAGGAAGAATTTGAGCAAGCTTGTTGCAGTTGGAAGCATTGTCCATGCAAATTCCAAACAGCTATCAACAATGTTCTGAGCAATTTGAAAAAAATTATCTTGCTTATTTGCTTACTTTTTGTCAAGGCCAAAACGTTTTACACAATCAGCAGTCACAGCTGCTAAATAACGTCCATCATGTTTTCGAGTTAACCTATTTTATCAACTTAATCAGCATTCAAAAGTGAATGTAAAAATTGTGCAAAGATACCGTATAAATTCAAGAATGGCACGATGGATTATTCCTTGATCAAACCAGACTATAACCAACCCAAGGTATGATGAGACCAAAGGTGAGGTCCAGCCATCAAGCACAAGATAGACAATGTTATTAATTTGCTAAGAAACAGTTCAGTCACAAATTTGAAATTACCCAGAATTTGGAATTACCATAAAATAATTTCGTACTTCAATTGCTGCTTGTTCATAAATGTGAAGAAGATCGCTGAACAGTTACTGGATGTGGAACACTGGTTCCTGGTCGAAGCATCTCAATTTCAGCAAGATAATCCTCATCCAAGATTATATTGAATGGACGAGCATCCTTGGCACAATGCAAAGCAATAAGAGCACGGTGAGCAGCTTGCGAGGTAGGGGATAGAAGCAGCAACAGGCTTATCACGTAATTTTCCCTGCTTTTTCAGACAAATATCCATACTCTTCTGTAGATTGCTTGTACCATCTCCAGTTTTCATTCGTAGTCGTGTAAAAATACTGGCATGGTGCTCAGGATGAGTTTTGCATTTGAAAACATACGTCATTGAGACGGGTTTCCCAAATTTGTCAAAATTTCGCTGCAGCGAAACATTGAAATGATCGTAAACCGGAGAACGCCAGGACAGAATTGCCGCATCTCATAAATAATATATTAGCTCATTTACATATTATAATAATTAAACCACACACCAAGAATGTCATCATCAGACATTCCCCAGACTTGAAGATCAGTTTGGCGGTTAATAGCTGGTGCATTATGTCTCCGCTTGATTGGTGAGACAATAATTGGAATAATTTTTTAGGACCTTGGCTCTCGCTCTCATCACTTGATGTGCTTGAAGGTTCAGGAAATTCCTCTCCAGGAGATGCAGAGTGTGGTCCAGGCCGTGTAGGAGTCACTGGGGGACCAGGTTGGATAGGAAAGATATTTGTCCTCTTGCTGGCACCATCTCTGGCAGCAGGGACAGCAGTAGGGATGGCTGGATGGCCACCCTTTCGAGGTGGCATAACGATGCAGGGTCAAGGGAAGGGAAGCCCAACACAGAGCAGACTCTCATATTATCTGACAGCGGAGAAACCATGATTTTTGATTGATTGATGTCGGAGCTTTAAACTACGTCTAAATATGGTGGATTATCCGTAGTATCCGCGGTTCTGCCTATACATATCCACGGATACTTAAAAATAGTATTCGGTTACTACGGTGCATGGGTAGTAACCGGATTTGCCTAATCCGTGTTAGTCCCTAAACCAGACCAAATCAACATTCCAAGAAGCAGACGATTGGGGCGAGCGGCGCGTGTGTGTACAATGGACACAAAGCTAAATCAAGGTGGAGGATCGTAACGAGGAAGGTACATTGAATCTGGCTTTGAATGCAGTCCGACTTGGATTAATGGACGATATGCTCCAGCATGCGTACGATGTGCTGCTGCGTGGTATTGGTGGGTTGAAAGTGAATGGGAATGGGAATACGAATGGGAATGGGAAATTGAGATCGAAGTCGAAGGAAGTGAAGAGAAAAAATGGAAGGGTGCGAAATTTGAAAAGAAATGCCAAAATGGGGGCTGAGAACGAAGTGAAAGCGAAGATGGAGGGGTCGGAGAGTGAGGTCGGAGAGTGGGGACGGAGATGGGATCAAGATGCAACTCTCACCTATAAAAACCAATAGCTCTCTTCACATATTTCCAATGGATACAACGCACGCACCATTCATCGCCCAAACAAAACCTCTCGGTCAGGAGGAGAGAAATAATGTAGGGCTGAACAGAAATCTTGTTTCAATTTGACCTCAAGACTCAAGTTTGCCACGTGATCGCGGCGCATTGCGACCGACCCCTTATAGATTATCACTTGCCATTGGTTCTAGAGAAGAAACGCCCCAGCGAAAGCCACTAAGAAGCAGTACATTTCTCTGTCGCTAAACCATGTAAGCAGTTAACTCTCCCGCAAATTTCTGGGTGTGGTCTTACTATAGAGATCAATAACCAACGAGCCGACACCCACTCAACTCAAAATTGCCAGCACCTTACTCGTGGGGCATCTTCGAAAGGCGGGCACTCTCCATGACAATGCCACTCTCTTGGAAATTTTTTGAACGTGGCCTATGTTCATACCGTGCATAATCTCTCAAAATGGAATTCAGGTTATCCATATTATAACCATGTTCTCACAGAATTCTTAAAATTCCTGCAAATGTCGGTGAATCAACTTCTGTAAACATATCTTAATCAATGTATGTTCATTCCAAACCAAGCAATTCTGAAAAATAAAAGAGCTCTATATCCACTATCGAAGTATCTGTGATCAAAAATTGTGCGAAGACCTGGTACTACTTCTCTAGAGCCCCTTGGCTTTTGGACTGCCGTCTGTTTGGGCAGCGGAATGTCCAAAATATTACCTCTCCAGGATACAATCTTGCAACACAGGTGGCCTTGTTAGCATCTGTATCAATATTTTCCACTCTTCCTCCGCCATTGCTCTCTACACTGTAATCTCCGGCATCAATATGAAAACTTGCTGCATGCAAGATGACCTTGAATATAGATGGATTGCGACGGACTTTCTAGACAATCCATTCTGAGCTAGACCCTATGCTTTGGATTAATCAGCGTATATCACGGCTGTAGGATTTGCGGTGGAGTTCGTAGTCAGGGAGTGGGACCACCCGAAGGCACTAGTATTTGAGAGCATAGAGGATGGTAATTATAACCCATCGGACATTATTTGGTATTTTTTGACATCTGTCTCATCGAAAGCCGTATACTCTGCCGAGCTAGTCAATTTTCTCAGTTGTCAGAATCTTACCTTCATTTTGGGAAGACCAAAGGGGTGCCGTAAGCGATAGGTTAAGAACACCGCTTAGAGCAGCGCAGATATCTATCAAATTCAGAGGCACAATTCTACCAGGGTTCAAAATCATCATTCATTTGACAGGAGTCAATGCGATCCGATACTGGGAAATATTACACGGCAAATGACTCTGACGTTCAAAATATTATCAAACATCTAACACGCTTGCCATTTACCCTGATGAATCCATTGATCCCGGACATGGGGGACCTGAAGGGACTCTGAAGACAGAACTCACAGTGGCAATAAAAGGAAAATGTTCCGAAGTTCACGCCTAATTCCCAACCTGACATTGTCGAAACAAAATATTCCCTTGCACTGCCGGGAGTGCCGGAATTTACAAGTGCTGGCCACAAGGGCGCGCAGCGGATGCAGAGTGGAGGCGAACAAGCATGCGAGAGTACGTATCTAGGTCGTACGAGTGAGTTGGCGTGTGTACTCGGGGAGTGTTACTAAGCAGGCGATAAAGCAGGCTGTAACAATGCAGAACGGTATGGAAAAGACACATGACGACCAAGCCCTGATTTTTGTCTTAAAATACACTTAATTCTTGGAGGGCGTGGACTGCGTGCCGAGGTAACCCACAATCGAAGGATTCACATAAGTCGTGCTCTGGAGGCGGGGTCACTCATGAGTCTATAAGCTGGATAACTTCCCCTCCACGTCGTCGGACTGTAGCAAGACGTTAAGCTACAGTTTGAGCTTCACAGTTCATGTCAATTGTATTGCACCTAATTGGATTGTCTTCATCATTTGTCTACTCGGATTTAACCGCTAGCGATGTACTGAGAGATAAGGGTGTGCAAAAGCGAGGAACGATACCCTAAATTTTGCAGCGACTATTGGGTATAGGCGAGACAAGGGTCGTCGCCTTCAACAATAAAGAGTTTCTGCATTCGGTTCAATGTTCACCAACAGGTAACCAGTGTTAGCTTCGATTGTAAAATATCAAGGAAGCTATGCATGTGAAGAAAGTATTAATAAAAAACAAGGTGTTGTTTTCTAGTGCGTCACATCTCACGCACGGCTTTCCATGTGTTCTCATTGTATTTGATTCACTTCGCCCTTGAGAGTCATCAACCAAGCTTTCTTTCCCCCTCAAATAAGATCAGAGACACACACCACTATCGTCCGCGCTCAATTATATCGCATACTAATTACTTGCGCGATGCTTGAACATTTAAACAATGTCCTGATAAATGGAGGAACGTATATCGAGTACCATTATGGTCAATCGTCCGAAGGTATGTGGCTCCATCGGTCTCTTTCAATTATCACTACATACAATCAATACATGAGTACAGCCATCAAACGATTGCTAGAGGCATCATCTCTCGGGGCGCTCCATAACTCTGGCGAGAGATTCGACCCTCCCAAATGCCACCCAAACACTCGTACCGCCGTCCTTAAGAAGCTCATGGATTGGTTTATTGGGGAGTTTGGATGGGATGACCTCGTGCTTTGGCTGTATGGTCCGGCAGGCGCAGGGGAAATCTGCGATTGCCCAGACCTTTGCAGAACTATGTGCCAAGGAGAATGTCCTTCTCGCCAGTTTCTTTTTCTCTAGGTCAGATCCCAGGCGAAACAACGAAAGAACTTTTGTGGCAACGTTGTCCTATCAATTATGGTTTCATGTTACTGAATCTCGGCCAATAGTCGAAGCAGCTATCAACAACAATCCAGCAATATTTCAGCTCAATTTTGATACCCAATTTCGCACATTGTTCCTCGATCCTCTTCTTCAGCTTTCCAGTTCCGGGCGCTTCACATCTGGGAAGCCGTTTCCTAACCTAATCGTCATAGATGGTCTCGACGAATGCGATGGAGCGGACGTTCAGGACACTATTTTAAACATCATCTCAAATGCACTCCAACATCATCGCTCGGCTCTCCCCTTCAGAATTCTCATTGCCAGCCGACCAGAGTATCATCTCACCATATCATTTTCTGTTGCCCCTCTGCACGCTCTGACTTCTCGTCTCGCACTCGACGACACATACCGACCAGACGACGATATAAGACTATATCTGACAGACTCGTTTCGTGACATACAAAAGACACACATCATGCGTGCTCATCTTCCGGATTCATGGCCATCGGAGGAAGACATCGCCAAATTGGTCGCCAAATCATCCGGTCAATTCATCTATGCAACAACGGTTATTAGATATGTGTCCGCTCCTCGACGTAATCCACTTGATCGCCTTAGCGTCATTCAAGGCATCCTTCCGGTCAATGACGATAGGCCATATGCGCAACTTGACGCTCTATATATCAATATTCTTTCTGATGTGGAAGATATTAAAGCAGTTTTGCGAATTCTAGGGATGGCTTTTATATTGACAAATAATACAAATCATAACATTGGACCTATGGCAGTCAATGATCTGGAGAAGTTTATGCGACTTACCCCGGGGACTGTTCAGCTCCTACTCATTGACCTACTGTCCGTTGTGGATGCCTCAGATCACAACAAGCCCATAAAATTTCTCCATGCCTCGTTCAGTGACTTTCTCATCGATCCATCCCGGTCTTGCCAATTTTTCATAGATCCTAGTAAAAGACATGAGGACGCTGCCCATTTCTGTATTTCTGCCATTGGATGTAAGCATTGATCGCTCTCTTACAAATTCATTTTTGAGCTTCAGTTTATTTCATATATAGTACTAGACATGGCTACACCTCTGCCAAGACTTGCGTACCAGTCACTCTTGAGTCATCTTCGACTGGCAGGTCCTCTGCAAGACAATGCCACTCTTCGGGAGAAGCTTTTGAAGGTGCCCTATGTTCAGCACTGGAAATTTTATGCCCTCAGCTTGATTGATAAACCTTTAATGTATAATGAGCCTCCGCCTGAGGATCCTGGAATGTTTCTAGAATTTCTGCAAACGTCGGTACGTCTACTTATTTTAAAGATATTGGAAACAACATATTTTGACTCCAAATCAAGGAATTTAGGCAAACGGAGGAGCTTTATCTCCACCATCGAAGTATCTTGGATCAAAAGTTACGCGACTCTTTGGCATTGATTCCCATGAGCCCTTGTCTGGATTTTTGGACTACCGTCTGTGCCGGCGGGATGCTCAAACACTATCCAGAAGTCCCTTTGCTAGCATTTGGCATTCTTTCATCCTCATCGACACCCGACGTCTCGGTTGTTGCGCCAGGTTTCCTCGTTTCTGCTTTTCTCGATCGAATCGAGGCAGGCAGTGAGCGGCGACGATATCCATGGAAGGGAGCTTATCGCATAACTGGTAACCTGTATCCACGGATGGTGAAGGAATTTCTAAATGATCCGTCACGGGCAGGAGCACACGCTATAGATCAATCAACGTATACTACGGCTGCGGTATTCGCCGCGGAGTATGCAATCAGCCCGTGGGATGTGACAAAGTCCATTTCTTCGCACATACTTAGGGGCGAACAATGGAACTTTATATGGGAGGCTTTTACATTCATGCTGTCGAAGGCCGGGTACTCGGCCGAGCTAGTCAATTTGCTCAGCCAAGAGAACCTTACCTTCAATCTAGGAAGACCGTACAACAATGTGCGCCATCGGGTACAGACTTTGTTTGGAGCAGTCCGCGACTATTTGCTGAAATTCAAATGGTCGATTCCTTCAGCATTTAAAATTGCCATCAACTGGGCAGAATTTGAAAGAGACAACATTAGTGATTGTTTCACGGCCGAAGACTTAGATGATGATGGGAGCAAATGGCGAGTTTTTTACATCGATGAATCCATTCTTCCGAGCGACGAGGATACACGGGAGCCAGCCGGGCGAAAGTGATTGGCCATTTGGGAACAGATAGTTTGAGCGTACACATATATTCGGAGGGTGCTGTGGGGTTAAAGTGCAAGGAAAATGCACAAGCGTAGATACTCGAGTGTCCCTCTATATGTTAAAGCTAATAACAATATTCGACCCCTCTGAAACCGACCGAGTCACTGAGACCATAGGTTCGGAATAGGCGTTGAAGTCAATAAACTGAAGAGTGGCCTCCGCTTTATTCATCTGATCCACATACACGCGACCGTACTTTCATGCCGATCCGATAAGCAATAACCGTTACACCAAAATGGTGCCGTAAATGCAGTCTGGTATCTAGCTGCTCGGACTGTATATGAAGCAGTGGGCCATCAGACTTACTGGAGACACTTTGAAGAGAAGAGGAGAAGAAAGGACCTAGCGCATTAGCTTCGATCTGAATGGTCATCACTGATTCGAGGTTCGTGCTGTGTGGAAATGACTATTAGCTTGCATCGCCTCAAGGTTACTTGTATCACACGCGCGAGTATTCAATCAATGAAACAATATATTATATTCTTTCAAATCGATTGAACATAAAAGGTATTCGATACCCTGAACTTTTGCTATATAGCTATGTATGTATGTATTTTATCTACAGTACAGTACCAGTACGAGAAAACTCTCCCGGCTCGTTTTCATCGATTGCCTGCCTACCTGCCTGTATGTAAAGGTGTGGGTCGTTATCATATATTCAAATTTCCTAATAATATCGTCGTCGTCGTGTTCCCTCGAGCTAAATCCCAAATCGGCGTCGGTCCTAGCTCCTGGATGAGATCGTCACCTCACCAGGAGCCAACAACGACCACAGGAGACGAGAGAGGCATGATAAATGGGTAGGATGGTGCATGGCTTGCATGTGGTGGAATAATTGTTGTGATATCCAGATCGTGTGTAGCGCGTAGCGCGTAGTTAAAGCGTAGGTGGAAATGTGAGAAAGAGGCATAAGAAGACCCACAGCACGCTCGAATGTAATAAAATCCGAACGGCGGGATCCTTAGTGTGCGGTGGGTGGGTGTCGTGCGGTGGTTAAGCTAAGCATGGGGATGAGGATGCGGGTGCCGCGTCAAGCGCATGGGTGTGGGCGGGCATAGGACGTAGGATGTCTTTGGCGTCGTCGAGACATCAAGACATTAATAGGGCATCGATCGGAAGGGAGGGATTGTTGCAGTCGTTTTATTTGTTTGGTATTTCTTCTTCTTTTCGTGTTTTCGTGGGGAATCCAAATTCATAAATCAAAAATCAAATCGCGTTCGCAAAGGGGTCACAAGCCAGCGAGCGAGAAAGAAGAAACACGAAGCACCCCGGCACTCGACTCAAACCCCGTCCGTAGAGCGGTTACGGAGGAGGAGCACAGGGATATCGTCGCTTTCACTCAGCACTTGGACTCGCGGGTTGGGTGGTAGTAGAACGAAAAAAGATGCGGTAAAAATAAAAATAAAACCACACATCAGCAAAGGGACACATGAAAAGCCAAACCGAGGACGACTCGAGAAGCCGAAAGATCTAGGCAAACGTTGAAACGATCGACTCGACGCCAAATCAAGGCGGAGGATGTATAGGGGATAGGAGGGTGAGTCTGAACCTGGGCTTCGAATCCAGTCGGCTCTAGCGTACCATGCTTTGCTGCGTGCGATATTGAGGATTTGAAAAGTAAAGGCGGTTGATGGAAGGTAAAAATGCGAATAAAAGGTGGAAGGTGAAAGTTGAAAAAGAATTGAAAAAGTGGCGGTGGAGAACAAAGTGAAAGCGCAGACGGAGGATAGGAAGTCGGAGGCGGGTGTCAGAAGGAGCACGATGAAGGGAAAGGGACTGGCGAGAGGAATAGATAGGCGGGAGTATGGACGACGCGAACATGAACCTAGAGAAACCAGATACCAAAATCTGAGAAATCCATCTCATGCAAAAAAGCATACGACGTACGCACCGTCAATCAATAATCCATTCCAGCATACCAATCCACAACCGACGACGGGTCGTACTCCTCCTCCATCTCCTGCACGCAACCCTCGCTATCCTCATCAGCAGCCCATGCACACGTCCGCAGTCCGCTCCTCAAGCCTCTCCCCAATCCTTTTTCCCATTGCAGCCACCTGATCCGACCCCGCTTGACCCTTTACGCGCAGGCGTCATGCGGTGCTTCATGAGCAGGAACGCGATCATGTACGACGTGGGCAGGACAGCGCGGCGCTGGCGTGCTGACTTGGAGGAGGACATGGGTTCGGGGGACAGTGGTGGAGGGGAGGATCGGATGGGGCGGGCGGGGACCTGGGCGTCGTTAAGGGAAGGAGTAGGGACTGGCGCAGGTTCTTGGTGCCCGAGTTGGATCTTGCGCATCTCGCACTCAACCTCGTCCATCATGCGCCTATCCTCATCCTCCTCATCCTCTTCCGATGTACATCCACCATGCGGCCCTTCAACGAATTGCACATCGAGCTCGGCCTCCGGCACACCCTGCATCTTCAAAAAGCCCTTCAGCCGGATCGCGAGGAGCGCGTCTTGCACTTCGAGCTCCGCCACACGCTGTCTGCGCTCAGCGGACGAGAGCGCACTGTTGAAAGAGGGGAAGATGTGGTCGGAGTCGTCGTCCTTGGCGGTAGCAGAGTCTTCGTCCTCCTCGACGAGGGGGGAAGCGGCCAAAGCGACTCGAGCTCTGATTCGAAGCACCAGCGACGCGGATGCCAGATCCACGGCGATACTTCACATCCGAATCCGAGGCCGCCGTAGCAGGCGAAGGGACATTAGCAACAACGTCATCATCGTTATCCTCCTCCACAACAACAACAGGCGCACGGGGACCAGACATCGGCGTCGGACTCGTCGACCTGCTCGCAGCCGCTGAGGACGCCGCCGAGGCGACGCGCGCCATCTCGGCTCTGTACCGCTTCTCGACGCCGTACATGACCGTGCGGTAGAGGTAGACGAGCACTTTGAGGTCCGAGGACGCGATGCGCTGGCGGCGCGGCGGGTGAGAGTAGGAGCGGTTATTTGACGAAGACGAAGATGACGAGGAGGGACGGGAGGGAGAGGAAGAGGAGGTGGGCTTGACAGCGACAGGCGTAGGGATACGCGAGGGCTTTGGTTTGAGCGGGAGCGGGTGGACCTTGGCAGGGATAGGAATAGGGATGGGTACAGCCTTAGCCTCAGGGGACGGCGAGCGGGACGGCGACGCAGAGTATGGCGGCGGCGGCGACGAATACGGCGGAGGGTCGAAGATCTCCTCCTTCTCCTTCTTCAGCTGCAGCTGCTGCTTCGCGTCCTGCAGCAATGTTGTCAGCGCCGCGAGCGACAGATGATGTAACTGCTGCTGCTCCGCGGCGTTGGGCGTGGGCGAGGACGGGCGTTCGAGGTGCGGTACGTACTGCTGTTGTTGGTGCTGGTGCTGGTGCACGTCCGTATCCGTCGCGCGCTGCACAACGACGCCGCTCCCGAGCGCAGGCCTTCTGAGCGCCTGCATGCGCTGCGGAAGCGGGGAGACGATCGCGGGGCTCTGAGCCGGTGCGGCGGACGTCTGGGAAGGAGACGCAGCGGATGCCGACGCCGACGCCGAAGCGCGTAAGGACGCCTGCAAAGAAGGGAGCGAAGACGGGTGGATCGTCGACTTGCGTACACGTTGCTGTTGCTGTTGTTGGCGTGGAGCTTGCTGGCTGACATTGGTGGTAGCACGCAATAAAACGTGTGGCGCCGCGCCAGTGCATGATGAAGTTGAAGATGATGAAGTGTAAGAAGTTTGCGAAGAATTAGAATTTTGTGAAGAAATGGAAGATTGTGAAGAATCGGAAGATGAAGATGAATAAGTAGGCCTCGAACTCAAAGGTGTTGAAGAATAACAGTCAAACGACGAAGGTGATCCCGATGACCTCGTACTCGTAGTGGGAAACGGGATACAGTTGATATCCGCTCTCTTTCCATGTGCATTGGCGTGTCTCTTTTTCCCCTTCGTCCTCCTCTGCTGCTGCTGAGGCGGGTGAGCGAGGAACGCATATCCTTGTTCCGCTTGCTCTACTTGGACGACCTGGGCCTGAACCTGCACAGGAACCGAGATAACAGTCGAAAAATCAAAATCCACACGCAGATCGACCTGCACCCGCGCGCCTACGCCCATGGTTATCTCCGAATTGACGTTCATCGTACTCGAGGACTGTGCGTGAAGAAAGGGTGCGGCAGAGACATGCGCAAGCGAAAGTGTACACGTGGGGGCCGCCTTGCGGTGAAGGGCGTGGCCGTGGGCAGGTGCGAGCGTGGAGGCTAGCGTGGGGTGTGGAGTAGGTGGAGCGGTGGCGGTTGGAGTAGAAAACGTGTATGTGGCAATGGGGGATGGTGTGGGGTAGTAGGGCATCGATCTCGTAACGTCTTGCACAGCAGTCGGTCGGTCTCGTCGTTCGTAGGTCGTCACTAGGGGTATATCTGCACGAAGGGTATATCTGTAGGAGCCCGTAACTGTAATGACGTAGCTCCGAAAGACTAAAAATCTTTACGATGAATGGATAAAGAGATCGGTTATCGACCCTTGGTGTTGATTATAGATGATGTGCACGAAACAGACAGACAGACTTCAAGTCCGACGGTGAACGGAAACCTGGATGAAACCTGTAAGAATAATAAAAAATCAAGAATCAGATTAGCCTCGTGTTTTTGCGACGACAACAACTTGGAAATGGGTATAATGTAAAACGCTACGCACCGAGGGGTATGACGTGGCGTAAGAGATTAAGCTCTAGGTCGTGAGGTGGTCGTGAAATGAAGGCGGGACGGGTCGTGTAGAGGATTCACGGAGGAAGTCGTCCGTCCAACGGATGGAGTGAGGGAGGGAGATACTCCGAAGAAGGGAACGGGACGGACGGAGAAAGGGAGAGAGGAGAGAAAGGGGAGAGAGAGGGAAGAGAGAAAGGGAGATGGGAGTCGTAAGGAAAGAGAAAAAGAAATAAAGAGGTGATCGAACGCGCCTCGTGTCCGTCATCGGTTGATGCAGATGCTCGACGCGAGGTGCACTATCGCCAGTGCTGCGTTCCCCAGATACCACTCGCAGCGTACCCGGGTCGATAACGGACGGTCCTATCTATCTAAACATATCAGTGGGTGCACATACACGGAGAAGAATACATTGTACCACTCTATCCGTGATCCAAGGATCGATGGAGCCCCATTCCAACTTGAGCTACTCAACACGGAAAATGCCAATGGGAAAGGAACCGAACACGTTTTCCCACTTCTGATCCACGCGCCTGTCATGTGCGGTTTCCCGAGTCCCGCGTCACTCTTGCGGGTCAGATTTACTTGTTGGGGATATTTGTGCGTGTACATATGGGAAAACAGTGGGCACCCCGGCCCCGGTGCACGAGTGACGGGACAGTCGCAGTATGTAAAAGGTAAAATTTTGAAAGGCAGCTAGGCTTGAAACAGAAAATGAGACGACACATATCATACATACCGTATAAAAGTACGCAGTTCAAGTTGAATAAATTCAGAGTTAGATTTCAAGTACGCAAAAATAATATTTATAAGTAGTCGTCGGGATAGTATCGAGTAAATACAAGATGCAGAAAATCATTATGTAGCTATTTAAAAATAAAAGTCGAGGTGAGGTGAGATAAGGTGGCCATGTTGTTACGCCAATCAATCATGAGCAAGGGATATAGATGGGAATACGGTTATACATGATACGCGCGCAAATCCATCCAAATTCCAAACAAGGTACCTTGTGCGTGTATATCCGAGAATCGAAGCAGAAAAAATTATCAAAAAAAAAGCCGAAGCCGAAGCAAGAGCAGAGTCAATAAAAAAATTAAAGAAAACAAGAAGAGAAAAAAAACAAGAGAGAAACATAGCCCAAAAAGAGAAAAAAGACCCAAGAAGCACACTCGTTCGTTGCTGATGACGGTGGTATTGTTGTCATCGTATTTTTTTTTTTGTTCTCAGAATCTTTCTCTAATCCACAATCCACAATCCACACCTCACACCCACCCACCCACAGCTCACCTTCAACCCCCAAAAATCCAACCCCCCTCACGATCCTATCCATCGTCCCCATCTTCTTCTTTGCCCCGCCCGCAGGCGACATCTCCCTCTCCCTCATACTCCCAATGGTACCAGCAGTAGGCGAAAGCGGCACAGGCACATCATCGGCATCCACATATGCCTGCATCTGCTGCTTGCGCAGACTCGACCCGGATCGCATGCGGCGCAGGACGGCTTTCACCCTCCACCGCCAGTGGTGGGGGATTGGATGTCGCTGTTGTTGTTGGAGGTGCTCGAATATGCGTTATACGCGGTGGCCGTCGTAGCTGTCGCAGCCGAAGACGACGACGACGCGCCTCCTATTCCAGGCAATGAGAGCTTCGGGCGCTGCTTGCCCTTCCCAGGACTATCCACCTCCCTGTCCCTGTCCCTGTCCCTGTCCCGCTCCCTGCCCAGATCGCTCGGGCGCTTTCTCAACACCCCTCGTTCCCGCTCGACGTACTGCCCTTGCTGCTGTTGCGGCTGATGATGATGATGCGGCTTCACCAGCACGCTCGCCGACCGGGCCACACCCGCACGCCCCACACTCCCACTCCCGCTTCCACCGCCTGCAGTGGTAACGCTCTCAATAGCACCCAGCGAAGACGAAAGAATAGGCGGCGAGCCGGAGACCGGCATGCCCGCGGAGCTCGACCGCCTCGGCATGCGCATCGGAATCGGCACCGACCCCGGCGTGGGCGTGGGCGTGGATGTCGGTGTACTAGGCACCGTCGAATTGGGTGTAGGAGACGTAGGAAGAGGAATCGCAACAGGAGGCGACGCGCCGAGCCCTTTCCCGGCAGCGATCCGTCCCTCCATCTCGAGCTCGATCTCGCTGATCTGCTTCGGCGACAGGATGGGCATCGACACGGGCTGCACCGCTTTCTTCACCATGATCGGCTTCGTCGTGGTCATCACGCTGCTATTGGCAGTCGGAGAACGCGGGGGCGAGGAGGGCACAGACGCGCCTTGTATCCTACCAGGCGGCGCAGAAGGATTCAAATTCGGCGAGGTGGCGACGATGGCGCCTAGTGGCATGGATATCGAGTGGTGTAATCTCGGCTGCTGCCCCGCTCCCGCTCCCGTAAAGGCCTCCATCCCAGAAACAGATCTCGAATGCGTTCTGTGATGCTGATACGCCTTTCTTCCTACAGATGAGGTCGATATCTGCGAGATGGCGGAAGGCGGTTCGGTCGAAGAGGACGAAGGTGCGTCTCCTCGATAGTGGTGCTGACGTTGATGTTGATACCGCTGATCTCGACTCTCTACATCCTCATCAACAGAATAACCTTCGACGGGCGAGAACTTCATGCCAAACGATGATGCCTGCATATTCCGTAAAAAGACTTAATATTGAATAAGTGACGGAAAAGGAATAAATAAACGCACAGGAAGAGGATACCCCAACGACTCGTTCGAGCTGGGCGAAGACAGCGTCCGACTCGCAGATCTCTCCTGATGATGTCTGATCTGCGTCGCAGTTTGTGCCTCCTCCTCCAACTGCGGCAGCGGCAGCGGCGGCGGGGTATGCAACGACGACGCCAAACTCAAGCTCTCATCTACGTGCGTCGCCCACGTCGTCAGTGCCTCCACATGCACCTGCGTCGGCACGTTCATGTACGCAGAGCCGCCATACTGATACTGCGACTGCTGCTGCTGCTGCTGTTGCTGCTGTTGATATTGGAGCTGAGAAAGATACGGGTCCGAGGGGTCGTATACGCCAGAGGGCGGCGGAGGAAGAGGTATGGTGCGCGTGACGCCACGCGGCTCCATCTTGCGCCGGCTCTCGGCGTACAGTCTGCGTTCCTCCTCTTGCGTTTTCGGGATGACGAAGGTCGCGTTCGTGCTCGTCGTCGTCGTCGCATCCTGTGGTTGTTGTGGCGGGTCCTGGAACGGATTCGAAAATATCCCACCAGCAACTCTCGTAGCAGCCTTCCTCCGTTCCGCCTCTCTAGCCGCCTCCCTCTCCTCCCTCGCCTGTTCCCTCTGCTTCTTCGCCACCGCTTCCTGCCGCGGCAGGTCCGTGACCCACGCGGCCCACTCGATCTCGCTCTCCTCTTCGCTGTCTTCCATCATCGACTCCATGCCCAGCGGCGCGCCGTCCTCATCATCTTCATCGCTCTCGGAGTTGCCGTCCGGATCGCGATCGGTGTTATCTGTGTCTCCTTCGACGCTCCCGGGCAGATACTCGTCGTCTTTGAACCCCACGACCGACTCCGACTCGGTGTCGCCTTGCGCGTCCACCCATTCTTCAGGTCCATCGTCGTCGTCGTCGTCTTCATTTGCATCGTCGTCATCGTCTTGCTCTTGATCGCGGTCATCGGTCTCGCCAGGAACATGCGCACTTTCGTCGGAAATGATCCCATCACCCGAGTACGTCGATCGTGCCGACGAAGCAGCGGCATTGGCAGCGTTCATTTCCATAGCTTTGAGAGTAGAAACATGAGACACCTGGCTCATCCTCCTCCCTTCCTCAGCACGCCCTCCTCCAGCTCCTTCTCCGCCCGTAGCACCATTCAACACAGATACAAAATCACCCCCTCATCATTCTCCGCCTCCTCCTCCTCCTCCCACCGTCTGTCTGTCTCCTCCGTCTCCTCCTCTCCATCAAACTGCACCTCGCCTTCTTCCTCCCAGCGCCGTCTCTCCTTCTCCTTCTCCTCCTCCTCCTGCTTCTGCCACCTCTCCTCCCTTGCCCTCCTCCGCCCCTCCATCCCCTCCCAATCCACATCCTCCTCCCACTCCCTCCCCCACCCATTGAGCACAAGATCCACCGCACGCCCCGCATCCCGCATCCCGTGCCTCCGCGCGCGCTTGATAAGCTCGCGGCGCCATTCTGGGTAGGGCATCGCGAATGGGGAGGGGTCCGAGTTGGAGGTCTTGGCACGGGCTTGCGATTGTGAGCGTGATTTGGATTTCAGGTCTTGGTGGGATTTGGCGGCGTGGAAGGGGAGAGCATGCGCGGGTGTTGTGCTTGAGCTTGAGCTTGCAGTTGTCGCTGGTGTTGGTCCTCGTCGTCCGATCCAGCATTCGAGTTCGAGTTCGAGCCGTGCGCAGACGGCACCGCCGCCGTCGGGCTCTGCGGCATCGCGACAGGGAAGCGGTTTCGTTAGCATTTGCATCAGCTGCTGTTGTCGGCATTGAGCGGACATCGCCCTTCTCCTTCTCCTTTTCCTTCGCCAACTCGGCGGCAGCGGCTTCAGCGAGAGGAGGCGGCACGAAGCTCGACGTGAGCGGCTGCGAAAGTATCGGTGGAACACGCGCAAGATGCTGGTAAACGCTGTTTGACGTGTTGCGATGTACACAGTAGAAGTACAAGAAAAAAGGCAGAAAAAGAAAAAGAACGTCAGTATCCCGTTTTTGTATGTTGTGAATGATAGAGAAAGGAGTGAAGGAGGGAGAAGAACAGGACGAGAGTGAATGGATGAAAGAAATTTGAAAGAAAAAGAAAAGCAACGCACCAAAATCACTGCCCATATCCAACACAATCCACTCGCCGCGCTCGTCATCCCGCCTCCTTCCCTCCCTCTCTTGCTCTCTGTTCCTATCTCTCTCCCTCTCCTTATCCCTGACTCTCTCCCTATCTCTCTCTTTTTCTCTCATCTTTTCCCGTTCTATATCCCGTTCGTCCACCCACTCGCTACCACCTCTCGGCGACGCCCTCACATCCACCTCCCTCTCCCTCTCCATCTCTCTGCCTTTTCCCTTATCCAGCTTTCCTCGTCCCATCTCCTTTTCCTTTTCCTTTTCCTTGCCTTTCTCTCTTTCTTTCTGCGCCTGCTCGTGATGGTACCCAGACGACGGGTACTGATACCCGCCATACCGATACCCGCGCCTCTCCACCTTCTTCTTCCTCTCCCCTATCTTCTTCGCCTTCTCTCCACCACCACCGAGCGCGGCATCGCTCTCCTCCAGGTCCTCCAAATCGCTGAACTCCGAGTCCGCAGGCGTGTGCGCGAACACGGGCGACGAGAGGCTGAGCGACGACGAGTCCGAATTCCCTCCTCCTCCTCCACCTCCGCCTCCTCCTTCTGCGCCCGCATTGGCATTGTTCTCGGAATTAGAATCGTCGTCGCGCGTCCGCGAGGACGCGAAAGCGAAACACCAAAGGCAGAGGCAGAGGCAGACCCCAGCACAGGCGACAGCGTCAGCTTCGGGCGCGCCGCCGCCGCGAGCGATGGCGTCTTCATAGCGTCGGTGTCGGTGTCTCGTGCGCCTCCGCCTCTGCTTCGGCTTTCTCCCCTTGCTCTTGCTCTTGGCGCTGGCGCTCCGAGAAGCTCGGCGCCCGACTCCCATTTCCACTCCCACCTGCGGCCGCAGAGGAGCGTATCGACAACAGACTGGGCTGCTGCATGCTCGCTGCCCTCGGCGAGCCCGGATAGTGATGATGGTAATCCCCCTGTGCGAGCGTCGTCGTGCTGGACAGCGCGAGCGACGAGGCTGCCGCGCTAGCGCTTCCACTCTCCACTGGGCAGGACAGAGATCGAAAGCGCATCTTCAGCTTTCACCTTCCCGCTCTTCTTCTTGCCCAGCTTCCAGCTCAACCCGCCGCCGCCGGTCGCAGCACTGGGCGCATCATCCTCATCCGCTGTCTCCTCCCTCCCCTTCCCGCGGTTCTTCTCCTTCTCCTTCTCTCTGCTCCTTTTCTCCCTCTCTCGCAGCTCCTTCATCTCCTTCTCCAGCGCCTTCTCCCGTGCCTTCCTCTCCTTCTCCTCCCTCTTGCGCTCCTCCTTCTCCTTCTTCGTCAGCAAGAGCGTGCTCGTAGCGTCGTCCGGCTCGCTGGCGTAGCGGTCTCTGTCTTTGTTGCTCCCGCCGCCGAAGAGCCCGACGATGCCGAATGACTTCGGCGCGGCTGAGATATCGGCACCAGCAGCGGAGGTAGCAGCCGCGCTCGGGAACGCACCCGGCCCATATCCCCCGGAGTATATCGCGACGGTCGTCGTGCTGCTCCCCACAGACGGCAAAATACCACTGTTATTGCTATTGAAGGTTGAAGATGAAGTAGCGGCTGCACCAAGCGACTGCGAGCTGAGCTTATTCGGGCCCAAGCTGATCGACGGAAGACTGCTCTTCCTCGGGGCGACGGATTGCAGGAGCGAGTTCCCCGTCTGGCTTTGCGTGTGCGCGTGCTGTTGGTGATTCTTATTGCTGCTGCTGCTGCCATCCACCGGCGCAAGCTCGTGGTGCGCAGCGGCATTGGAAGCGGAAGACGTCCAGCCGGCGGGCAGCGGGACGGGAATAGGCACCTGCACAGGCGGCGGCGGCGGGAGCGGCGGGTCGCCCGCAAGCGTCGGGCCCGTGCTCGTGTACTTCCCACTAACGGTCGACGACGAAGCCGCAGCGTTCGCGAGCCGCTGCTGCTGCGCCTCCCACGAGCGCGCGCTCTTGAACCTTGCACACACGATCTTCATGCCCGCCGCCTCGGCCTCCTCGCGCGACTGCGGTATGTACGTCTTCTCGTTGTAGCGCCGCGAGCGTGTGGGCGAGTGTGAGTGCGCGCGCGAGCGCTCGCCGGAGCGGCCGTCGCGCTCGCGGTGGCGGTGCGTGTGGCCGCGCTGCTGCTGCTGCTGCTGCTCGTGCTCTCTCCTCCGGCTGTGGGCTTCGCCGTGGTCCCTCCTGCTTCCTCCCCTATCCCTATCCCTGTCCCTTTCCTTATCACCCTCATACCCCTTATCCTTGTGCTTATCCTTCTTCTTCCCCACGAAATCCCAATATCGTCCCACCGACTCAAATACTCCATCTCCCGCCGCTCAGCCGCCTCGATCTCCCGCTTGCGCGCCCTCTCCTCCCGCTCCCTCAAATCCGCCTCCGCGCGCCTCCTATCAGCGTCCGGGCCGCGCAAGGCGATCTGGCCGTGCGACGAGGGAGGCTGTCACTGTGCGGGTGGAGCGGTGGTCGCGCGCGGTGGCGGTGCTCGTGCTACTCCGCGGCAGGGACGAGCTCCGTCTTGTGCCGTGCCCATGCCCGCGTCCGTGTCCGTGGTGCGAGCGATCCCGGTCCGAGTCACCGCCGCCGCCCGGTCTCCTTGGCCGTGCCGCAGCACCCGAGCGCGAGCCATACTGCGTCGTGTTCACCAAATGGCTCGCGTCGCGCAGCGAAAGGAGCGACGACAGCGGCAGACTGTGCGTAGGCGTCGCGTCCTCGTCCTGTACCAAAACAAAGTAGCATCAACAAATAAAATAATTTTTTTAAAAAAGAAAAAAGAATAGAACGCACATTTCTCGATTTACAAAGGTTGATCATCCCATCTCGATAACCACCCAGCGCTCCCTCCACTCCAGCTTATTCTTCTGCCTCAGGTGCTGGTGATGGTGCCCATGGTGCCTCCCACTCCCACTCCCCCACCAGCACCCGCACCCGCGCCCGCGCCATCCGGGAACAGCCCCGTATCGCGCTCCCTTACAAGCACCGCCATCCCGCCGCCCATCGTGCCCTGCGGGTTCGGCATCCCCGACACCCCGCCGACACCGAGCGCCGGCACCTCCTGCCTGCTACACGACGCGCAGCGCGCACCCAGCCCTCCCAGTACGGCTCCGCGTACGCCGCGGGGTCGTGCCGCGGCAGGCTCGTCAGCGTCAGCCGCGTGCTCGTGAACGCCTCGCGCCCGTGCCCGTGCCCTGGCCCCAGTCCTCCTCCTTGGCCGGCCGCTGCCTCTTTAGTGCCGCCACCGCTCGTGCTCCCCTCCGCGCCCCCGCCCCCGCGCCAGCGACGTACCCCGGATCCAAAAGCAGCTTGGGCAGTACGACCGTCATCGCGAACGACACCGGCGCGCGCGTCACATGCAGCTCCACGAGCTCGTCCGGCCGCAGGTCGTACCACGACACGAGAAAGTCCTCCTCGAGGACCTGGCCCGTCGCGAAGCGGATGAGCGTGTAGTTCTGCGTGTGGATCTCCTGCTGCTGCTGCTGTTGCTGCTGCTGCGGGTGCGGGTGGTGCAGGATGAGCTGGTCCTGCGCTTTGGATGATGCTGGACCAGCGGCGGATGCGGCGTTGGCGTTGGCGAACGACCCAATGTCGGCAGAAACAGACGTCGTGCCCGTGCCCGTCGACGCAGACGCAGCATGCGACGCCGGCGTCCCTCCGCCGCCTCCTCCTCCCGTGATCTTCGCCAACGGATTGAACCTGCCCTTCCTCTTCCCCACGCTCTTCCCGCTCGCATTCGGCGCCCCGCTCCCAACCGCAACAGCAGGCGCAGAGGCAGGCGCAGGTGCAGGCCCGATCCGCCCACCCCCACAGGCGGTCCTTGCGCCTCTTCCTCTCCATCTCCCAGCCCATACTCCCCGCCATCCACATCCACATCCTCCTCCTCGTCCTCCTCATCCCACTCATCGTCCTCCTCATACCCGTCCTCCCTGCCCTCTCCCCCTCCCCCCTCCGCGCCCGCACCCCCATCGCCATCGCCGCCCCCATCCGCATCCGCCTCCGCTCCAACCCCACCCGCACTCTCATCGCTCATCACCCCCGCGCTGCGCTTCCTTCTCACTCTGCTGACCTCCCCGGGCGTCGCAAACAGGATTGGACTGACAGGCCGCTCGCGCTCGTCGGGCGCGAACGTGATCGGGCTCGGCGCGCGCCCTGGGCCTCCTTCTCCATCATACGCGTACTCGTCGCCCCAGCCCCACGTCCCCGCCCCGCCGCCCGCGTCCCATCCCGCGCCTCCCTCCTCCTCCTCCTCCTCCTCCTGTTCGTTTCCCCGCGTTCCCTGCTCCTCCTGCTCCACCACCGCCTGGAAGATCCACCCGTCTGTTAGAATGCGCGTGGGCATGCGGGTGGGCGTGGGCACCGAGGTGGCGCGGGTCGAACGGCAGGTTGAAGCACTTGGCCAGGATGACCTGCTTCACGTGCTTGATCTTCCACGCGGGGTCGACGTGCGTGAGCAGCCATTGGTCGTACGGGACTGCGGGGTGTTATTGTACCGTCATTGTGATGAGAGTTGGAGGTTGGAGTTGGAGGTTGGAGATCAAGTTGGAGATGGAATGGAAGTCGGAGATGGAGGATGGAGGATGGAAGTCGGAGATGCAGATGGACGTTGGGATAGTCAGGTGACCAAGTCAGACGCGCCGCCCATCCATATCCATATCCATATGTAAGCCGAGTTGAAAGAGCGGGATTTGTTCACATTTTGAAGTCCAAGTCCAAGGCGAACGAAGATCCAAGTTGAGAAGACGCGGAGCGAGAAGACGAGAAGTAGTGCCAGGCCAAGACCGTCGAGTCGAGGAGTAGAAGCAGGAGCAGGAAGGGAGCAGGCGGAGGCGAAGGGAGCAAGGGGACAAAAAAAAGAAAAAAAGAGAAGAAGCTTGTCAGTATCGGGGTCGGTATGAATAGGAAGAGGTATAGGAAATAAGCGAATAAGGGATAAGATGAGAGATGTAAAAGATTTAGACGCAGATACGAGAAGAGAGGAAGACCAGACTCTGCAGTCATCCACGGAAAAGAAACGAAAGGAAGTGCGAAAAAGCAAGCAAACTCACCGAACCGACACCCAAGCCTGATCTGCCTCCGCTGGTGCTGTCTCCTCGCACTGTTCTCCATGATATCATGTATTTACGTATCCTTCTCCCGTCTCTTCACTCTCTCGTTTTCGTCCTGGTGTCGTGTTAATGTTAAGCGCCTCCTCTGAGAGCTTACAACCTGTATCTATACCTGCAGACGACGAAGACGAAGCACGCACAAGCCGATTCAGACCCGACACACGCAAGCACAATAGAGCACTCACTTGAAGAAGGGGAAGGAAGCACGTTCGCTGTCAATGGCGCTAGATGCTAGATGCTGGACGCTGGACGCTGGATGTCCAGAGTGCCGGGTTGATAATAATGTTGATGGGGCGATGGCGATGGCTGATTCAGATGTCGATTGCGAATGAATGATATGATGTGTGTGATTCACGTCGTCGGCGGTGTTAGCACTGCTGCTGTGTATGATGTGGTCGACGACGTATGTGTGGTGTATCGAGAGCTGCAGCTGCTTGTTCCTCGAAACGAAATACCCCAAGCTCGAGTCGGGTTCTGGCTGTATACGTATGGCAAACTGGGAAAGGGAAAGGACGAAACGTGATTGAGAAAATCACAGAATCACAACAGAAAAAGCGCATCATCGCACCTTCCTTGCTATCTCTATCCCTATCCTATCTCCCCAGAGCGCAGCGGGTACCAAAAACGGTTGCAGATCCAGAGCACACCTCTAGAGGGTAACAGGCTCCGAAGAAAGCAGAGGGCCCGCCGACGTGGTTGGGAAAAAGTTGGAGAAAGGGACACCGCACCGACAGCGACAGGCAAAACAGAAACAAGGCACACACGCACACCCCATAAATCCATCAAATCAAATCAATCAAAAACGTGAGCGTTACATAACATCTTTCATATATGTAACGGCACGTGGGTGCTCCTCCGTAGACCATACATAACCCTGGGCGGTTGGATCCGCTGAATGATAATTGATATGTATGGACTGTTATAACTTGTAACAATTACAACTGTACAAGGTACTATAATAATATCCCCCTCACGCAATAGCAACGCAATGGCTAGAATTTTCTGTCGCCGTCGTACTCTCCAGAGTCCAGAGTCCAGAATCCCAACCAGCACGATACATACTTAATTCTCTGCACCCCTCGCCGTTCGACACCGTCTTAAACCTTAACATTACATGCCAACTCTAAATAAACCTAATCAAACCTCTCAATATCAACTCACATATTGCTCATATAGAATACGTTGTCATAGAAAGAAATTAATGACTCGAGTCTCGAGTCTCGGCCCCCACTCCCAGGGCAACCGCAGGGTCGACCGCCCTATAGTATTAGTATGAACCCATGTATTATGCCGTCAGACTCCCAGCCACTCATTCAGAGTCATTATATCCTCGGATGCGAGAACCGCCGTCCCCTACGCGACGAGCATAATACGCATACCATACCCAACAACGCGGGTTTTGTTAATTGACTTCTTCCTTACCACAGATTCAATAGAGATGTATGTATTGGGCTTACACGTGTGCGGGGCTTCCTATGGTCTGATCTGAACAAGAGTTCAATGCAGGGAGGGCGGACTTCGATAAATGGACAGATCCATCGGCCACCATATGTAGTATGGTTCAAGTAACCAGCCAATGGAATGAACAAGTTTCCACCGGAGGCATTGCGTCTGCAGCACTGCCCTCAGTTTCTGGAAATACACTCGGCCATTCATGAGAGCGAATTGGAATGTATGTGATACCCAAAGAACATCGCTGTCAAGCTAGAGTACATCTCTCCTGTTCAATGAGCTAAGCTCAAGGACCCCGAGCTTTGACAGAAGAGGCAACTCCTCTCTCGCACCACAAGTGAAGCGATAAGCTGGTATGCAAAAGAAGCTTCAGACCTCCTCTTCTATCTTATATCCTTCGAACATATTCACTCCGCACCTATGCATGCACGCCATAAATCAGTCAGTTCTCTATTCAAACCATGTCCTCGGATGCGCGAACCGCCCTCCCCTACTCGATAAGCATATCACTATCACATCCAGCAATACGGACTGTGTTAATTAACTTCTCACCCACCACAGATTCGCTACAGATACATCGAGTTCATCCACATGTGAATAGTCTTCCTGTCCTGCATTCTGAATGAGATGCAGGGTGGGGTCGGACTTTCGCTGGAAAGATTCATCGGCCATAAGCATAAGATTCCATCAACCAGCCAATAGAATGACTGAGTTGCCTTTATAGTAGCTATCCTTGGACATCTGGTTCTTCACCTCTAAAACTTAGAAGTACAGTAGAATACGACACATTCACATCCCTCTGCGCTTTCTACATAGATCACACCAGATGCACACGGGATCAACCGGACTTGTATCTCGCCAACGAGCACCTGTATTTAATTCGGACTGAACGACTCGGCGCTGGATCCACCTGAATCGTCTCTCGCCACGGAAGTGAAGATGTGCGGCACATACAAGACGATCGTCAGTCCTCCTCTTCTCCTTGCTTTACATTCTGCGAATGCATCGACTACTCCCCGCGTGGGCCTGCTTCCCTGTCCCTGAAATACGGTAATAGGAAGCAGGTGTATGCGGAATCCTGGCGGGGCTCGGAGTCGGGCTTCTCTAGAGAGATCCATCGGTCGTATGTGTATCTCTATGCCAGTGGTGTAGCATCATTCACTGACAGAAGCACGAATTAATATTGCACGGGTGACGGTACCGCGTTCGTGTTCTGTCTCCGTCTTCTCTGGTGAATTGAATCTACGGTATTGAGTACGGCATAAGTATACATACATACAGGACTCCGGATTAACGAGAACATACAAGGCTGCTCATTATTCACGAGGGTAGATGTACGAGACTTGGGCTACCTGTTTGTCGTGTCAAACCATAAGATAGTTTGCGTCCATGATATTCGAGGGAGGAGAAAGGAGAATGCTTGAGCGCACACATAACCCTCTAAGATCCCAACTACGAGCACGTATCACAGAGCGCGTTCGGATTAGACTGAGCGGAGTCGTCTCGTCCATTTCCTCCCCACCCGAATATCATACTATATAAATAAAGGCCATTGGTGTAATGGACCACGTTCACACAGTGAGGACTCAGGAGCATGTCAGAATTATGCATCCTAGATTGTAGATTAACGTAGGCGGATATCTGGTAGAAGTTTATCGATCCACGGAACCAAGGCTCTTCATCTTTCCATAAAAATCTTCGTCATCAGTCTCGCTCTCTCATATTCTCATACTTATCTAGATACATATCTGCCTCAAAGTTTGAGTATCGCCATGGACGCGCGCACACAGCCCACGCAGACACTCTCAATCTCAGTTAAAAACCGCGTCTATCGCAACACTCTTCTGCTTCGAACGAGAAATCCGAGCCTATCTATGAGCTACATCGACAGGAGACGCGCCTCTCAGAAATCAACAATTGATCTTCCGGCACCATCCTATCTCTGGAAAGACATGCTGGTGGGAAAAAGAGCAATTACAATGGCGCCTGCGCGCCTTTGAATAGTATCTTAGAGGTAAAGAGGCGGCTACATAGAAAAAATCGCATGAAATCGCATGAAATAAACACCATAGGCGCAAGAATGAGAGGGAACTATTGAATTAAGAATATTTGCGCCTTGTGTTCAGCTGGGCTACCTCATCTGAGGTGCTCACTCATTGTAGTACGAAACATTTCAATTGCATGACCATGTCGATTGGACTCGTTCACTGCATTTGCCCCGACCAATGAGCGGCCTGGCGCTGAACCTTAGTGGGACACCAAGACAGTCAGGGTCGAGATCTATTCGCCTGAGCGCTAACCGTTCGGTAGCGACAGTTTTAACCCTGCTCCACAAGAACGCCAAAGAAGATGAGAAAGTGCTCCGCAAGACCGTCGATGGCAAAGCTGGGGCACTCTAAACGTCCTTCGAACATGAAGAAGCCTCACCCAGGTTGATTAAAAGAATTAATACTCAGTCAATTTGTTCCACATGAATTATCGGGTTGGACAATGCTCCAGGTATACCATGATGTGTCCCTCATGGTACCATTGAAAAAAATTAATGAGAATGTTCTAAAGCATCTCAAAGTCCTCAAAATCAACTTCTTTCCCAACTCGACGCGTCTTCAAGATGAAAGCCGGCTATTCCTCGAATAAATAATAAGTTAATTCCCCATTTCACCTATGCCCGGCGGGCGAAAGGCGGACATCATCGCATCGCACAGATACTTTATTCCGACTCTTTGCGCAGTGCATCTCGTTAACAAAGTACCGTATGTACGAGAAATGAACATGCGCTGCGAACGCGATCCAAAGCCTCGTTCGTCTGAACACGTTCAGTCATCTGACATAGATCTTGACACACGCACTGGTTTGACAGGTCTTCGAGCTTCGAGGGTTCTTTCGGCGCCTATGCTTATCAAATGCCAAGCATCCAAATTGTCTAGATCCACACAACCTCGGCAAAGGCCACACGCGCCCTCCCAAAGAAAGCCCGAACATAATAAATCAGAACAGATCCCTGCACGCCGCACTCGCTGATTAGGTGGTTTGTGCATCCATGCATCTGGGTCCGCACATTATCCCAAGAAATACGCAGACAATGCGATCCATGTGACTTTCCTCCTGCTCTTCTACGGGCAAGAGCAGCAGGCGAATAGGATGGTGGGCGAAAAGTCACCCGGGTTTCCCAGACCGTCTAAAAATAAAGGTCAAATAGCAAGCTGCTTCTTCGCTATTCCCCAAAAGCAAGGAACGCTCGGAATTCTTACACTAAAAATCTCCCTTAGATCGTCGCAATGTCCCTTCGTATCTCATTCTGGTCCATCCTTCTTTGCTTCGGTTATGCCGTCGGGACATTGGGACAGGCTTTCAGCGTGTAAGTGCTCCGCCCATCCTATTGTCGATCCAGTGCACTAACAAACATACAGAACGGACTACATAGTTGCAGGAACCGGGTGTCCTCCTGGTACCACCACTGCAGCCATTTCAGGTACGCTCACAATTCTGCGAATATTTACGATTTACAAGCTGACATATTGGTCTCAGCCACTGGAAAAGATTTCTCGCTGATCTACTCGAGTTTCATCGCCCAATCCGGCCCTGGCACCAAGTACAGCGACAGTCGCAAGAACTGCCAAGCGACTTTGAACGTTCAGTAGGTACATTGGTCCTTGAGAATCTTATATCTCCTAATATGTTTAATTTCAGGGTGCCGGCTGGATACCAATTCGCTCTCAACACCGCAAACTATGTACGTGCTATACATTTTTTCCATTGGCGATGGCAATACAGTCTGGATGCTAAATTTGCACTTCAGCGCGGCGCTTATTCCCTCGGTTCGGGAGACTCAGCGTCCTATGCGACAACATACTACTGTTAGTAACTTTACATTCCAGAAGACGCTATCGATGTTACTCATTGCATACCCCAACAGTCCAAGCCAGTCTTGAAGGAAGCACCGGCACCGGCACAATCAATGGGACTGCAAACGGTATCGATCTTTGCTACCATTGCAATTGCGAGTATTATATTAATTCGCTCGCTGGTATCTATTGGATATAGACTCCAGAAAACTCTCCAACACATTGGCTCCGGCGGTCTGGAGCACCTGCGGAAAGACCTCCTTGGTCAACATCAACACTGCTATTCGAGTGCGCAGCAGCGGCAGCAAGCAGGAATACTTGATCCTCGACTCGTTTAACCTTCCAGTAAGTTCTGAGATCTGGCGTTAAACTGATAGAATGGCCTCACGCACATGTCTACCACAGGAAAGCAGCTTTGTCTGGAGGGCTTGCTGATTATACTCCCCTTTTTCTTCGTATTCGGTCTGTGCGCGGGAAAATGGGACGTGGATAAAAATTGGACTTGTTACATGTTTAGTGCTTTGAAGTCAATATATTCAATAGCCTTCAACTATTCAAGATTTTCTGTGTCATTCTCTTAAGAAATCTGACTGGATCAATACGAGAACTTGCCTACCACTTCATGTATCTAGTAAGGCTACAAGCTATGAGTCCTCTCGTTACGTATGATGGAGACACACTTCGTCAATAGTAGCGGCAGTCGGACAATATGCCAGAGAAATCTGCATGAATCCTGGAAGTCACCATCCATAGGCACATCAATATGACAGAAGCGGAATTATTACAGAGAGGAATACACTGCTGAATTAAGTCAACATGGGTCACAATTAAGAAGTCGATAATCAGCACGATGATTACTGAACCCTATGGAGAAATATGCTTGGATTTTGGGTGCGGAGGCGAGAAGAATGATAGTCATCGTGGATAATGACTTTAAGCCTAGACGCGTCTTCGGTCCTCTTGCAGATGTCATAAAATTTAGGTTCACCAACGTTTGATGGCCTCAAAGTCGAGTCCCGAGAAAGGGATAATACAATTGAACATGAGAGCGGCCTTTACATGGAGATGTTCTAGATCGCCACAACGGGATATATAACTAAACCTTCGGTCGAATATATAAAAGTGATGGCTATCCTGCTCATTAGCGTATAGATAAGTGACTTTGGCAAAAGTGCTAGGGGTTGTACTTTCATTGATGATGCGGGAAATAGAGCCGTTTATACCCTGGAACGAGATGAATAACATTGACTAGGGATTGAGGATTTCTGTGTTGTAGCCCATTAGTTGGTGTTTGTTATGATCTTATTTGTTCGTGATTAGATATATAATACGGATCTGAGGAATAGACTACAGAAGCTAAATATCAATCCCAGAATCTCGATGGGAATGTATTGAATACAATTGTATTCTCAAGAGTCATGACTTCGGGATTGAATCAAGTTCAAGAATCTACGCCGATTAACCTGCTGGAAAATTTCTTGAACATTAACCTTTCGCCTCTGTTTGACGAGGAGCGTGGATGGAGCCAAGCACTGGATGGACCACTGCACGGGGTTACCTGATAACTATGTGATAAGATAAGATAACCCAGCATTGTTTGCCATCACCGTCTTAGGTCCACAAAGAATTCAGCGACGATTTGAAATAAATCTTCTTTGCTTCTTTACCTCCGACATAGGCAACCTCGTTCCTCTCGTCTCGTCTTGTTCTTGTTCACGCATTGGACCCATTCTGCGCTCTCATGTGGTCATTTTAATCCAGAAAGAACAGTATCATAAGGTTTTGTAGGGGTTAGTCGATTTGCATCTATCAAAGTCCCAAATTCAACAATTAGCTAACGGAATCTTCTTCCTCGTGTCCCATTCAAGATTCGTAACAGTCGCGCCAAGCTCTTTTCGGATGATTTGAACGCAAAAATACGTGCACATACTCGAAACCTATCGCAGTATACGTGTTCAGCGGAATTTCTTTGGAATTTGCAGACATCTCGGCGACATTGAGAACAAGTCATCCGTCCTCAAATCCGCTTGGGAGGCCCTAGAAAATCTATCCTTCCAACTCTTCTTCCCTACTGCATCGGTCCATGGTCCGTATCAATTTGATCGGACCTGACTTTTTGTACTTCGAATCGCTCTTCGTCCGCCACTCCAGAGTTTTTGCGAAAAATATAATTCTTTCATGATTAATCCCACAATGCCAAAGCAATCGACTACCAAAAACAACGATGACTGCAATTTCAATCAAAGAACGGATTTGTTTGAAAGGCGATGGGCCCAAACGTGAGGGTATATCACCGATGTTATACACGATTAAATTTCCTTGGTTTATCCAGATGCGAAGATAGTCGTTCACATTCGTTCAAACCACTTTGGGATGGATCAACCGCATGTAAGATTTCTATCCCATTTGATCAGCTTGAAAACCGACTCGTATGGCAATTAGATTGTGATCTCAATTCTCACAGAACCACCCGATTTATTGGAGAGAAATTAAGGCTGGCCTCGAGTTCGAACATTATGGTACGATTTGACCTCCGTCATGCAGACCCCAAATGTATAGCGTACATCTGCTATGACTGACTATAGTCTCCGGTCAATAGAATCATCTTTGGAAAGCTTCCAAATCGTGTGATCTCCAGTGGCAGTACTGCGGTAATCCAGCGCCGTCAGCCAAACTCTGAATCACTTAGTGTTGAACACGACAATGCATATCCAGCTTGTAGGACGCGACTTTTGTATAAAGGCAGACGTGTTTTAGTGAAGTAAAAGCATCCCAAAATCCCAAATTATGTTCAACTTCTTCGCATCTGCTGCTACTTTGCTCATCGTCGCCATCGCTGCTTTAGCCGCTCCCCAAAGGTCTGGCGAGAGCCCTGGAACCATTCCAGTCGTCGTCCCAGCACCCGTTGGCTTCAACATGTATGCTGTCCATTCTCGACGTATCAATCTGAATTCACTGACACTGTACCGATAGCACGTCTCTTGGAGTCAACGGCTCTGGATGTCCACCAGGATCAACCTACTACCTCCTCAACCGTTCGTACAACTTTGTCTTCAATGCTTTCGCGACGATCTTGACGTGTTCTCGCTAGCCGATCGCACTGCAGTCACTGTGACGTTCAGTCAGTTCTTTGCGGAAGCCGGCCCTGGAATCTCCATCAGCCAAAATCGCAAGAACTGTCAATTGACTTTGGGAGTCAAGTAAGTTGCAAATGTCTCGGTAGTGTCAAAGATTACCGAATCACCTCCTCTACTTAGCGTCCCTCCCGGTTTCACTTTCGGCCTTGCTACCGTCGACTACGTTGGTCGCCTATCGTTGGCTGTACCAATATACACCACTAATTCTTCTGTTAGCGTGGATACTATCAACTCGACAAATCTGTCACTGCTGCGCAACAATCCATTTACTACTGTAAGCTCCATTCTTGATCGCAAGCATCGCGTTCGCTTTAAATAACACTCGGACAGTCCAAGGAGTCGTGACCCAAGGTGCCATTCATTTGAATGCCTGTGTCAAATAAGCATGTCGTTCTGACCTCGATATGTAGCGACCGCACGCTCTGACCTCACCGGTCCCGTTGATGGTGAATAATCTAATGTGCCTAATTCCCCACAGACAAAACAAGCTTACCTCTGATGTCTAGGTGCCGACTATACCTACCGTGATGCTTTCGATCTCGTCTCCACCGTCACCTCTCCATGCGGTG
Organism: Psilocybe azurescens; assembly: GCA_023853785.1. Classification (NCBI taxonomy): domain Eukaryota; kingdom Fungi; phylum Basidiomycota; class Agaricomycetes; order Agaricales; family Agrocybaceae; genus Psilocybe; species Psilocybe azurescens. The sequence continues at coordinate 62,086 of JAJIRX010000884.1, forward strand.
TGTCTTCGGTCCTCAACATCCAGAGCGACCTCCGTGTCAGCAACTCCAAGAACACAAAGGGAAGCGGTTACATCGCTACCGACTCCGTAAGTTCCCTTTATTATTGACACAGGCATTGAATTTTTGATGCTTTTTGCATAGATCGACACTGCGCTTTCCACGGTTTGTTTCACTTTAATTATCTCAACTTTTCCGACCTATACTAAAGTCACATTTGCAGACTTTCAACTTCCAATGGCTGAAGTGTTAAATGGCTGCAGCTCAAGGTCCAGGTGCACAACACGCTAGCGATGAGACATGTGATTTTACTCTGGAACGAATGGATATCGCTCGAGGCAGCCTGGACGTGATGAACAATTAATTGTTTTCTTCTGTTTTTTTGTAACGACTCTGATTGTGGACGTGGGAGTGTACTAACTACGAGGAAAATTTAAATGCATCTTTTTCGGATATCCACGTTCTACCTTCACTTGCAACCATACTAGCATGCAGTCTGATTAACGGAGCCAATGGTATAACATACGCGCCGTCTGAAGCCGACCAGAACAATGACAGGATGTCTTCCTCTTTGAGAACATAATATCCATTGTACACCGTATGAAGAGTTATCGATATGATATCCCAGTGGAACTTGTATCCGCTACTCGTGGGCGTGAAATCTGGTATCAGTGTTATTTGTTCATAAATGATCTTATGGACGCTACGGACACTGTTATGGAGACTCCCACAGTGTACTTCGTCTTATTGCGCGCCTAGATATGAACATATTCTTGCTTACGGACAAGAGACGACGGCCATTATCAAGAGTCCCGTAATTCACTGATTAGCTCGACAGAGCTCCCACGGGCCTCAAATTCAACCATACTTGCTAATTGCAAATTCGTAATCTCGCTCTTAATCGCTTTCTCGAGTTATATAAGACCATTGATTAACGTGGGGCCCGGTTCTTGATGCACCATTCAGAAAGTCCATCACAATCGGTAAATATGCCTCGGCCTCGGCTCGAAAGAAGGAATTGGGATACCTGAAATCAAACACCTTTGCAGTAAAGAGGAAGATAGGCACAAATTGCAGGCCAAGAACACCAAGGGAAGCGGTTATATCACTACCGACTCCGTAAGTTCCCTTTGTGATTGGCGCGGGCACTGCAATTTTGACGCTCTTTTGCGTAGACTGACACTACGCTTTCCGCGGTTTGTTGGATTGGCATTCACGTTCACATCCTCCCTACTTCCGTTTATCCCTTTCCCCTTATCGTGTCCCTTCTGACATCCCACTTCTCACCACTTCCTCTGCGCATTCACTTTATTATCAAACCCCCATTTTTTATTTTTAAATTTCAATTTTTACACATTTCCATTGTCTTCGCAGTTTTACCTTCGCTTCCACCATTTATCCTCCACTGACTTTCACCTTCACTTTCACTTTCACCTTCACCTTTTTTCTTTTTTTCTTTCTTTTCACTGCCCAATCCACTAATACCGTACCCTAAAGCATCATACGCGCTGGAGCACACAGTCCATCTATCCATTCCTCCAATCTCCTTCATTTCCCTATTTATCATTACTACGACCCTCCGCCTTGATTTGGCGCCAGAGTCGATGGTTTGTACGCTCCCGCGCACTCGCGTTTCTTAATTGTACGCCGTCGCGCCATAAGCCCGAGTATCGAGTAAAAGCCCTGTGCTCCTCCTCCATCCCCACCTCCGTCCCACCTCTCCGCCTCACTCTCCGGCCTCACTCTCCGACCCCTCCATCTTCTTTCTCACTTCGTTCTCAACCTCCATTTTGGCTTTTCTTTTCAAATTTTACTTCGACCTTATTCTCATCGCCGGCTTGTCGCTTTTTACTAAAACGACTGCAACCACTTCCCTCCCTTCCGACCAATGTTTTATCGATGTCTTGATGTCTCAAGGACGTCGACAACACCTCACGCTCCCATGCGCTTGATGCGGCACCCTACCCCTATCCGTGACGACCACAGTAATAAAGACCCCCTGTTCGGATATTACGTTCGAGTTTGTGCTGTGGATCTCTCTACGCTCATCTACGCTCTGCGCGCTACACACAGCCCACGATCTGGATACCAAAATATTGATCACATGCAAGCCACGCACATGTGCCTTAAATCTCTCCCTCTCCTCCTGTACGTGTCGAGGTTATTGTTCTTTGTGAGGTGACGATATTATCCAGGATCTAGGACACGGCATGGCACGTGGATCGGCTCGAGGGATACATGACACATTACTACCCAGAAAACAACAGACATTTACTTACATACTTATGATAACAACCCACATCTTTACAGGTAGGAAACGGACGAGACGCGAAATGAAATGAACTTTTGTTGTCGTACTGGTACTGGTACTCTTCAGCCTAGCTTCAACACCCATCATGAGCCTACGGTCTCAGTGACTCAGTGAGTTTCGTCGGTGTCAAATATCATTGTGACCTTAACCACATAGTGTACATTCTACGCTAGTGAATGTCCCTTGCACATTAATGACAAATAACCCTCCGAATATACACGTCCACCAACGCGTACGCCCAATGTATGTATTTCCATATGACCGTTCGCTTTTGCACTGCAGGCTCCTGCACATCCTCGTTACTCGAAAGAATGGAAACGTCGACGTAAAAAAAATTGGTGTATCCCGTTGTTATCGTCTAGATCATCGACCGTGAAACAATTACCAACATAGTCACTTGGATATTCTGTCCAGTTGATAACTTTGAACGGTGAAGGACTCGACCCTTTGAACCTAAGCAAATAGTTGCGGACTGCTATGAACAAGCTCTGTACCCGATGGCCCACATTGGTTCCCGGTTGTCCTAAATTGAAGGTGAGGTTCCGTTGGCTGAGTATATTGACTAGCTCGGCCGAGTACCCGGCCTTGGATAACATGAATGCAAAAGTATCCCAAACAAAGTTCCACTGTTCGCCCCGACATGCGTGCAGAGAAATGGACTTTATTCCATCCCAATCCATGATCGCAAACTTCACTGCGAACACCGCAGCGGTAGTATGAGTTAATTAATTTACAGCGTGTGGTCCTGCTCGTAACGGATCATTTAGAAATTCCGTCACCATCCGTAGATATGGGGTACTAGCTATGGGACAAACTCTGTACCATGCAGGTTGTTGCTCCACCTCGATATGATCGAATAATGCAGAAAAGAGAAAACCTTGGACATAAGCCGATGCATCGGGTGCCGATGAGGATGAAAGAACTCTAAATATCTGCAAAGAGACTGTTTGATTGTATTCGAGCATTCCACCGGCACTGACGGCAGTCTAAAAAGCCAGACAAGGAGTTATAGGAATTAATTCCAAATATTTGCGTAATTTGTCATCCAAGATAGCTCGATGGTGGAGATGAAGCTCTTCTGTTTGGCTAAATTCCTTGATCGGGAGTTAAAATACATTGTTTCCAGTATCTTTAAAGACGTAGACGTACCGACGTTTGCAGAAATTGTAGAAATATTGCAGGATCTTCACCAAAAGGTTGCGATATATTAAAGGTCCATCTCTTGATGTGAACGCATAATTTTTCCAGTGCTGAATATAGGGCATCTTGAAAAATTTCTCCCGAAGAGTGGTGTTGCCATGCAGAGGGCCTGCCTGTCGAAGATGATTCAAGAATGACCGGTACGCATAAGTTTGCAACGGTGTCGCTATATCGAGTGCTATATATGAAATAGACCGAAACTCAGAAATATATTTGTAAGCTAGCGATCAATGCTTACATTCAATGGCAGAAATACAGAATTGGGCAGCTTCCTCATGCCTTTTACTGGGATCAATGAAAAATTGACGAGACCGGGTTGGATCAACGAGGAAGTCAGTGAACGAGGCATGAAGAAATTTGATAGGCAAATAGCTATGTGAGGCATCCACAACCGACAATAGGTCAATGAGTAGGAGCTGAACAGTGCCAGGGGTAAGTTGCATAAATTTCTCTAGTTCATCGACTCCCAGATGTCCGATGGAATCATTGGGCAATACGAAAGCCACCCCAAGAATTTGCAAGACAGCCTTGACATTTTCCACCTCAGAAAGGATATTGATATATAAAGCATCGAGTTGCGCATATGGCCTATCTTCGTTGACCAGAAGGAGGCCTTGAATGACTTTGAGACGATCGAGTGGATTATGCCGAGGAGAGGACATATATGTAATGACCGTGGATGCGCAGATGAATTGACCTGACGATTTTGGTACCAATTTCGCAATGTCTTCCTCCGATGGCCATGAATCCGGAAGATGGGCGCGCATGATGTGCGTCTTTCGTATGTCACGAAACGAGTCTGTCAGATATAGCCTTATATCGTCGTCTGGCTGGTATGTGTCATCCAGTGCAAGATGAAAAGTCAGACTGTTCAGATGGGCGACAGAAAATGATGTGGTGAGATTATACTCTGGTCGGCTGGCAATGAGAAATCTGAAGGGGAGAGCCGAGCGATGACATTGGAGTGCATTCGAAATGGTTTTTAAAATCATGTTCTGGGCGTCCGCTCCATCGCATTCGTCAAGACCATCGATAACGATCAGTCTGGGAAATGGTATCGTAGATGTGAAGCGCCCGGCGCTGGAAAGCTGAAGAAGAGGATCGAGGAACAACGTGCGAAATTGTGTATCAAAATCGAGCTGAAAGATGGCCGGATTGTTATTGATAGCTGCTTCAACTATTGGCCGAGATTCAGGTATTCGTAACCATAATTGATAGGCCAACGTTGCCACCAAAGCCCCTTCGTTGTTTCGCCTGGGATCTGACCTAGAGAAAAGAAACTGGCGACAAGGCCATTCTTCTCGGCACATAGTTCTGCGAAGGTTTGTGCGATAGCCGATTTCCCTGCACCTGCTGGACCATACAGCCAAAGCACCAAATTATCCCATCCAAACTCCCCAATGAACCAATCTATGAGCTTCTGAAGGACGGCGGTACGAGTGTTTGGGTGGCATTTGGGAGGGTCGAATCTCTCGCCAGAGTTATGGAGTGCTCCGAGGGATGATGCTTCCAGCAATTGTTTCATGGCTGTACTCACGCATTAGTAGTATGTCATGATTATTGACAGAGACTAGGAGAGACATTGTGTGAATGTTCGAACATTGCAAAAGCAATTAGTGTTGATATGACAGCGAGGAGCGATGTAGTGCGCTCCACAGATCTTAGCGGAAGACAAAGAGTGGATGCGCTCTGATTCCGGAAAGACAGAAAAGAACACAGGACGAGATAGCTTGAAAGCTGTGAAGATGAGGTGTGGCTTACTTGACATGCACATGGTCTTTCACTACTGCTTATTTTCACACACACAGCCAGCTCGTTATTTTAGGACCTATGTCAGCGTTCAACCGTTGGATTTCTGTCGGGTTGCAGACACCGACTTGAGAACTAATGATAAGTAATCCATATGTGATCGTATGATATCGTTCAACAGTGAGCTGGGACCCAACAGAGACACTGTTTATACGGTGACTATAATCGATGCAGCCTTGAGCCCAATTTTGAGTTGCCATTGTATGTGATTGTAATTAAAATACATCTTCCAACGGGAACCTACCGAAATAATACCTGATACGTCCAAGTCGGTGTCTTGTGTTCAACATACCATTATCCTGTCAAGTGATAGGGGCTGGTCGCGACTACAATCACGTGCCAGTTGAAGTTCGCAGGCTGTTTGAGTAAAGTCGAACACCGGTCTATTCCGAGTCCGCGCTATTCCTCTCCTCCCAACAAAAATACATTGTCTTCCTCCTTTCTAGATAAAAATGACACGCTAGTGATCATTTCATCAGCTCTTTTGGAATCATCTGGAAAGTGTTGCAAAAATCAGATGGTCTTGTGAGTTTTAACTAGGTGTGTGGCGTTATCTTGGGGTCAGCTTCACCGATCATCTTTTCTTCGTTCTCGCTCTAGCACTTTCAGACCGTAACTATACCGTGAAACCGCTGGACTTGGGCCCATGGAAGCACTCACGCAGCCATTTTTCGCTCGCATACACTGGGCTAAATATTCCAAATCCATCGACTATCCATTGACATCCATCCACACCCTAACCTCCCCCACGCACACCACAATTACGCAATCTTAAGCAGAGTCGGTTTGACCATTTCTTGGGTTCCCCCTCGTCGAGGGGAGACGAAGTCACGGACCAGATCTTGCCGTCGATCAACGCCACACTATCCTCCGCGTGGCGTTTGTCCAACTTTTTAATCCGCGTGTCTTCGGATTGATGATGACGACCTCACTGGCACGACTTTGACTTTGACTGCAATTGTGGCCTCGAATTTGAAGCTCCAATTGTCACCGTGGATCTGGAATACACTTCTCTGGTGCTTCAAACCAGAACTCGAGTCGCTTTGGCCGCTTCCCGCTCGTCGAGGCGGACGAAGATTGCTAACGCTAACGCTACTGCCAAGGATGACGATGCCGACCACTCCTTCCTCCCTTTCAACAGCACGTTCTCTTACTCCGAGCACAGACAGCTCGTTGCACAGCTCTACGTCTAAGACGCGCTCCTCGCGATTCGGCTGTCGAGGGATCGCGTGGTGGATGTGCATCTGCATCGGATGACAAGCAGTCAAGACAAGAGGAGGAGGGCAAGGAGGATAAGGGTAGGCGGATATGGCCGAAGTTGAGCGCGAGACGCGCAACATCCAGCGCGGCCAGCAAGAACCTGCTTCTGCTCCCTTGCAAGATCAAGCTCCAGTTCAAGTTCCACCGCGCCCGATCCGATTCTCCCCTCTACTCTCCTCGGTGCCCGTGTCTGCACACAAATAGGCACGCCAGCGCCGCTCTGTCCTACCCACATCGTACGTAATCGCGTTCCTGATCATGAAGCCCCCATGGCGCCTTCGCGCAAGGGGTTCGACGGCGTCGGGTCCGGTGGTTCCAGTGCTAATGGGAAGAGGGCGCGGGTAAAGGTATGAGGAGTGAAATGCGGACGTGTGCGTGGGCTGCTGAAGAGCGAGAATAAGGCCGCGTGCAGGAAGTGGAGGAGGAGTATGATCCGTCGTCGGTTGTGGCTTTATATGCTCTTTCCTTAAATAAAGCAATAAAATGATTTATATTTCTGTAACGTTCAAGTTGTAGATATGTTGGATATTTCTTATTTAGTTCTAGAAAAATGTATATCCTAATTGTTTGTCAAATATGGATCAGCGCCGGCAGTGTTACAACTTCTATGTAATATGTTCAAAAGCTATTACAAAAGATTGAAAGATAGGCGAATGGGCTAGTGGCTGCCGTCTGGTCATCTAACTAGTATCTTGCAACACCCTCAAAAATTCTTCATTCGCCTTCTGGAACTCAGAAAGAGCTTTTTGAGACTCTCGGCGTTGTACTTCTCGGCTTGTTCGACCACTATATCACCACAGTTAACGCCGTATCAGATAAAGAAAACGTCCGTCAGAACTTACTGATCTGGTATTGATGTGGCAGTTTCTGTATCATGTCGTACTTGTGAATAATCTTGTGCTCCAACAGGTATTTTAGTTGAGGCATGTCCCATTCGTCCGCGATCGGCAAGAGTTCGAGAAGGTTGGTCAGCAAAGTTGCAAATTCGACATCTCCCGCCGGAGTTGGTCGTTCAAAATCACCAGTGTATGCGAAATCTAAGGACCAATGTTATCTATCTGAATGAGGTGTATGTTGTCCAGAGGCACGTACCTAATAACGCTTTGGCTCCGAAGGACGACCCATAAAAAGTTATAGTCCCCGTGGTGGCGACCGACCATCCTTGGGCACTTCTTCGAACAAACGGGATCGTTGCAGCCAGAAAAGAGAGATGAGCTCGGAGCTCGGGATCATTCACCGCCGCCTCACCATCCGCGCTCGGGACAAGAGCAACATCGGTAAGTTCTCTATTCTTGCGCATTTCGTTGTAGGTGGTTCGCATATCTTGAATAGTAGTTGCGACATCTAGAGCCGGTACCGCGTCAGATCCTCGTTCAAACGCCCTCAAGCTGATACATCCAGAAATAGAAAGGAGTCTGTCGTAGCTCTGAAGGAACCTCCCAACCCGTTTCAAGCCGGCTGTATCGTATTGTAAGCCAAGAACCATCTCTCGTGCTCTTAGCCAGTGGCCATTCCAATTGTCTGCGCAAGGGTTGTTGACATTGAGGAATAGAGGTAAGTTGGCGGCGGTTTCAAGGGCTTCCCGGGCGTCGTCAATGTGTTCGTTCAGCCATTTATATGTTGCCTTGAGATCGTTGATCAGGGAGGAATTGTTGCGATCATGATCAGGAGCAATTCGTATTGCGAGAACTTTCAGATGCTCCACCTAATGGAATACCGAAACGTGAGTCACTTTATGCATGCCAAAATGCCAACCACTTACCACTTCATTAGCTGTAGGAATACCAATCGTCTTGTTTAGAGCGACTACCTCGTCCGAGGGTTCTTGGTAAAAAAGTGCGCGTTGAGTCCAAGCAATTGCTATCATAGATTGGCAAACAAAACGAGAGGGTGGTAATAAGAGCGGTAATGGTTCGTCGAAGTACCGATCCACGTCGTAAGTAGCCCCTTGTCTTCTGATATCCTTTCTACGAACAAAGCCTATGTCATCAATAGAGCTCCATACACCCTTGTCAATCATAATCATTCCAGGGAGTGATGTCTGGTACACCTCGAATGCGGCGTCGGACATCTGAAAGAGAACATTACGCTCAACCACGCCGGCGGCATGCAACTGCAGTGCTTGATTGACAGCACGGGCGCAGGTGGCGAAGGTGATGGGATTTACTTGATGATGGAGGCCAAGAGAGTGCAGGTAGGAGTGCAGGTTTCGAAATGACGCGTGAACAAATGAAGAAGGTTCAGTGTAGCTCAACGTGGTTGAAAAGAGCGGGACCTCGTCATCATATAATCCGTCAATGAGTTGCAAATTACCTTGACGGTCCGGAACTTGAAGACGCGCGTGTCGCACCTCGTTTGCCAGAAGATTGAGCATCGAAGATACAAAAGATTTCATAGATTCCATCATGTGCACGTCATCCAGGTCAATGCGACGAGGAATGTCCACAAAATCCATGATGGCTTTAGGTGACATCGCCTTTGGCGGTAGATCGTGGGGAGAAAGATATTGCATGAACTTGATGAGGGAGTAAGAATACGGGGCAAAGACAACACCTGGCTTCTGATAGAGCCGGACGTGGTCAGCAAGAAAGTTTGGTGGAAGTATCTTCAAGCCGGACGCGGGATGTAACACTTGTCGTTCGTATGTTTGGGCAATCCAGATTGGTACCTGTCTCAAGAATTGAGTGCCGACTTTACCGCCACTGTGTTTCCAATGGTTAACCGCATCTCCAAGTCTATCTCGCATCCAACCGGCGAGGGTTTGCTTTTCTTGTTCGGTCAAAACACTGAAATTGAAGATTCCTTTTGACTCCATGCACTGTAGAATATTTGTGACTGCATTCATGTATTTTGGAGCAAGGTAGTCGTCGAGAAGTGGGTGATTGCTAAGGTTGATAATTTCGAAGTCAAATTTCTGAAGAATGTCCAAAATCGGTTGTTCGATCGAACGACGCTGTGATTGGTAAATGACAAGATTACTTGTACATTCGGTCAATCGGAGAGTGCGAGACGATCCTTGGACGATTTCGATGTCTTCAAGAGAAGCCAGACTGGGTCGTACAGGAAGATCAGGATACGATTTCCAGAATAGATCCAACCATTCGTTTTGCGCAATAGAGGTCCTGCAGTTAAGTTCCCCGCGAATAAGTGACACAATTTGACCTTCTGTAAGATCCCAGACGTTGATAGTGCCATCGTCGACAAGACGCTTCACGCTTTCTTGGGTATAGTCGTGGGCCATGAAACGTCCTCTAGAGAACAGGGCCGCAATAGCAGGACTTGTGGGTCGATAAACCGGAGATTTGTCCCTATCTGGTATTTCGACGAGTTCTCCGGATGATAAAACCAAGAGAGGGATTCGTCCAAGATCTTCTTCTTTACGCACATAATCCATAATTCTCGCGATACCTTTACTATCCAATTTCTTATCTTTGTACAAATCTTGGATAGGTTTAAGACCAGCAGCAGCTAGGGTGCGCTTTACGAATTGGCCATCAACAGTTTTGGCGGCTTTGTGATGCGCCATTCCTTTCAAATGTTCGTAAAGCACGAACTTGGGCGCCTTGATAAATGTAAGAAGATCCGTTACTTGCGACGGTTGAAACGCGGAGAAAACTGCATCGCAAAAAGGTAACCAATTGCGAGTGCCGTCTTGGAACAACATCTTTTTGATGTCGATAGCGCGTCCAGGAAAGACGAGCGCACAAGCTTGGAGATATCATCCTCGGAGTTGAGCAGCCACCAGATATCACGATAGAAGTATTTCTTTTGAGCGCTGTGAACAAGATAGCCTAAAGTCGAAAGATAGAGTGGCGGCACCAACTCTTTCAAAATCCAAATATTGTAGGCGGATTTTGGATCCAGCTGATTATCGCTTCCAGCAGGAAGCAGCATCACGCTCTGTCTGTTCGAAGATATAGCAAACCGAGTGTTGATATGGAATGGCAGCGAGGTTGACTTCGGCAGCCGTAGAGTGGAGAATAAGAATGAGTTGGCGGTTAATCCTAGTGAATCCGTGTTATCCATCCTGACGGCCAGCTGAACACATAAGGGGGATTCAGGTGATAGATTGAGACCGTGGGCGGTGGGTTGATGAATCTCCGGTATTTCAATATTAGTGACCGTTGTAATGAGCCACTTCTCAGACATCGCATCTGCCGCTCCGATCTGATGTTTAATGGTCAAGTTATGTCGGGTAGAGCGATCGTCGAGGGCCACCACAGACTGTCTAGTCGCTGAAAATGACCAGAGGCAATGATCTCCAGAATCCAAATCCGTGGATTCAGAAGCTGAAATATGCCGTAGGTGAGTAAAGAAAAAGGCATTCGCCGATAGGGCTTTATATGACGTCTTGATCATGTCGTGGACATCGATCAAAGTGCATGGCGTCTTGCTAATCGACGATTTAAGTGGAAGAATGAATAATGTCTGCCGATAATTATAGTCAGACAAAAGAATTGGTCATTGCGCAGTAAGAAGATTTACCCCATCATAAAACGTAGATCCCACACCGAACTCGAACAAAGATTCGTATCCTTTCAGTTGGTCGGGGAATTGTCTGTTAAAGAGAAAATGACACATTTGCGAATGAGTATCAATGTGTTGGCATTTAGCAATTGTATATATACCTTACAACCTGAGAAATTGTACGCTTGAGCGCAGTACGCTTTCCATGTCGAAGCGGAGGGAGGTATTCTCCTGAAGGATCCAAAAACATGACGTGTTCACCTGAGATGATAGTGACAACCTGATAGAAGCTATTTTATGAGACCAATTGTACGAAGAAGGTACATAACTCACGTCGGTGAAATAATAGAAACTCAAAGCTCCAAGTCCATGTCGTCCGTGAGTGTTAGCTAGCCCACGCTTTCCTCCCAGACCGACATGGCGCAGGCCCTTGAAATCAGCTTCAGAAAAGGTGGCATCATTGAATAGGACTAGGCGCGAGCATCCGGCCAATTTTGGAATGCCGGAGAAACAAAACGTTCGCCCACATTGGTAGGTGTATCTAACAAGAGCTTAAACCTAGAAGCTTGTGCATCATCCGCATTGGCGAGAAACTCATTCAACGCATAGCGAACGTCGTACTCGCGAAGGAACCCCTGAATTCGATTCACGAAGTCTTCTGACATTTGCTCGTCTTCTTCATGGTTGTCTTGTCCACCGGCAGAGTCGTCATCTAGCATCAACGTGCTGAGGAAAGGAATGCCTAGTGATTCTGCTAGTGCCCTCGAAATGGAGTTATGAGCTGGAATGAGATCGATCATTCCGCCTGAAAGATTGAGGAAGTTCATGTCGCGAAAAAGACTCTGTGAAGTGGTAGACCTTCGTCATTATCCCCAGGAATGAGGATGGAGTTAGGCTCAAAGCCCGGGTATTCATCGCCGATTTCTTGAAGAATACAGACACTGGAAGCAAGACCTTTTGCAGATTGGAAATCTATCTGGGACAATTCGTCCACAAGAATTTCGAGTTTGGGTCTATCGCATACGAGAATTAGTCAATCGAGAGAAGTTGAAATATAAGAATAAAAGCATTGCGTACCTAATGGTACAGCCCATCTCTTCGAGAAAAGCAGGATAATGAAAATTCTCAATATGAAAGAAAGGCGGTTTGAGGTCCACATCTGGCGATAGTAATGCAAACTTTGTCTCAACAGTATCTTCGCCATACTTCGAAATAGGGATCCAAGATCGATCTGCGGAGACTGAGATCAAGTCGTCAACCACAGAAGAAGAGAGTTTGTGCTCGTCATGGAGAGATCCAAGGTAGTGGATGAGAGCCATAAGACGTTCGTTACGCTCGCTGTTCGGTTCAAGGTCAACGGTTAAACGAAATTGTCTAACCAAAACCTCTGGCCGTATGACATCCAGCCATCCGAGGGCATTACGAAATAAATTTGATGATATTTGAACGTCAGTAGGAAGGATGTGAAGAGCGAGATCATAGTAGAAGGGATTCTCGTGCTTGCCTCTACCGCTGTATTGGTCACGGCATTGATGAGGGCTGACCAGAGTATTGATTGAAGATGCACTCAAGTTAAACGGCATCCAAGGTTTAGAGCGCGTATACACAATCAACTCCTTGAACTGGGGGCTCCAGAACTGATTCAGTAGATCGAGAAGATTCATCGCCTTTCGGAACCGATGAGGATCAGCTGTAGGGGTCGAAAGATAATCAAGCCGCTCTTTCAAAATGATGGCATCCAAGCTAGAATGTAGAAGTCCTAAGGAACGCATTGTTTGAAGATATTTACCACGAAATACTCCGGCTGGAAACTTTCCAGCTTCTTCCGTGTATAGCTTTTCAAGAGCAGAAGTTGGATCGATGAGACCAATAGGAGGTACGCGCTGCTCCATCTTTTCCACTTCCACGAATGGGATCTTGTCAAGACGCGAAATCAAATCCTGAGGAACTCGGGAGATATGCTCGAACATCCAGTGAATGAAGCAGTCCTTGCCTTCGGCTGTCTGCAATTCCCAATGATCAAACGCGATGCAGAGAAAATCAACCTCGTATTGGATACAAGGTGGTTCGGCGTTCACCAGTTGGACGAATTTGGCTGTGGGATCATCCGACATATCCACATAGATGGCGTCGTCCATATCCGGCTGGATGGGCAAAGGGAAGGCGCTATCGACTTTAACATATATAGCATTTCCACGAATCGACCCTAACTTCTGTTCGTCTCCGAGTCGACTTCGTACTTTGAAAATTTGCATAGTGGCGAGCATCGAGCTTTCCCGACTGGAAAGACTGAATCGTGCCGTCGTAGGGAGTCCTTGAAACAGCGACCCTTGCAATGCGAGGAGGGCATCTTGAGAAAGACGTGTCTGACTCTTTGTATCGCATGATCGAATGAGGAGAGGAACGTAACCAGCGGTTCGCGGAGCCTCAACGACGGGTTTCATCATGGAGGCAGGGTGTACAGCGAGATCGCCGTGAAGTGGATGAACGCCAAGAAGCCTCCACGCTTCAACAGCTGCAGCGTTAATATTGCGAAAGATAAAAGAATGGCTGGATAACTTTCGCAGACTTCGTTCGGCGGTGGGAAGGACATACAAATCACCGCATTTGTTCAATGACGTGCGGAAGAAATCGTCAAGTTTAGACCACGTCGCCATCCACGTCCAGAACTGGATGAGCCATTGGTGATCTGTCTCCTTGATTTCGGACGATTGAGGCTGGAGATGGCGGAACTTGGTGTTGAGGACAGTCACAATATCGTCCGGTTTGAGTGTAGATACATTCAATATAGGAAAATTTGCCGGATTAGAGACATGAGCGTGCAAAGCTCTCGACATACAATCCCAAGTCAACATGCGCGGGTGGGAGCTGAATATCCTCGACTCTTCTTCCGTCAAAGGAACAACGAATTTCTTCGAGACCGAGCCCAACGCCACACGCAAATTATTTGTGCAAGAAAACCAAGGTACACAACAGATATATTGGATAGTCGGTAGAGACGTCAGGGATGCGAGATAATCAGTGATGACGTGTATGTCCTTCTCATCACACGGTGGTGCATTTGTCTCGGAGTACGTCTTGAGCAAACGTTCATACAGAGCCTGTGGAGAAAGTATAGAAGCCTTGAAAGAGGATATCAAAGGTGCAATAATTGAGAAAAGATACGGAGGCGGCCGAACAATATCTATGTTCAGACTCGCGAGGGCCTCCAAAGGAATACCAGGATTAGGACCTGCAAGAAGGATCGAAGGATCTTGCAGCGAGACATAGGAAACAGGCAAGTTATTCTGTTCAACTGAAGGAAACACTGCCAGACGTCGGCGTAGAATTTCTATGACAAGTCGATTCGGAAGTTCCGCCCAGTACTTGCCCTTGTCGAGCTGTTGAGGGGGCCAAATGGACCAGCCGCTTGCGAGATCACATGATTCGTGACCATCAGCTCTTGTCAAATCAACCAAATGTTCGGCCCACGCTGCAGGTGCCCATAGCTCAAACACAGCTCTATTCCACTCGACAAGCAGTCTAAAAGAACACTGTAAATTGACAGATTCTGGGTTGTATCATCAAAGAAATATCACTCACCTCTCACGAGATTTCTTACCCCCTACCTCTAGCGAATTCTTCAAACTTTGGCGATCAGGCGTTAATGCAAAGACGGCATTCAAATGAAGAGGAAAGCCAGTTGAAATAGGCAGTGGGAGCAGCGTATAAAGCCTCCCTTCAACCGCAGGTCCAGTCAGGGGAAATGCCAATTCAACAAGCGGTGAGAGCTTTTCGGCCTGAAGTTTTGATCCCATATCATATCCTAACCTTCCACCCATGATCTCCAATGCTTTCTCTCTGCTTGTCATGAAGCGATGGTGGCACCATACGCGGGTTGATTTGCTGCCATCACGGCTCGTAATGGTGATGCGACGATAGACAGTAGTACTATCGCCCCGCTTTTCTGTATCCTCAACCTCAACCATCCCAACCCTTATCTCGCTACCATCCCTCTGCAAATGCTTGACTTCGATCTTCTTGATGTATTTGAGGAAAAGAATGACCTCCTCGGCTTCGTCTGAACAGAATTTGTCAAGAAGCTCCAACATCTCTGCAACAGGAGTCGCTGTATCTTTGATCCTACTTGTCTTGGCCAGATTTTCCGTTCGAAGTGGAAGGCGGAATATTGTACCGGGATACGGACTGGCTGGATTGTTGATGAACGAGGCGAAGGGTGATAGTTGGTCGGGATATTTGGGTCCTTCGCGGATGAAATCCATGGATACACCCCCGGCATGAGGCTTGAACCGGCGGTGGGCATCAAGGATGACAAGTCTGCTCCCTGACAGGAGATGCGGATTTTCGGTAAGCTGACAAACGAGTATCAATGAAAAGATAGCGCGCAAGATGAGAACAAATTATCCATACATGGTAAGATGCGCGGAATCCCAGCCCATTCTTGCCTGTGCGACTAAAACGTCCGAGTCATTGTCAGCTCCATTTTGAATACTCTAGAAGACAAATCTCTCACCTTTCATCGAGGGCCTTGCTGGAAGAATGTATCATTTGGAGTGATGTCCAATCCGTATCCTCAAGAACCCCGTCATTGACTGCTACCAATGCAGGACCTTGACTATCCACTAAAGAGGAATCCACAAGAGATTCAGAGGGATATGTACGTTCATCCAGTATAAAAATCTAAAAACAGACGGTCAGGAATTGGTTACCGAGCATGTGGAAGATTGTCATCGCGGCTCGCACCTGGGAAGATGCATTTGCATCATCGCTGTTTTGAAGATATTCTCGAAATATGGCAGAGTTTCCCGGATATCCATTCAAAATGCCTTTGAGAAGAGCAGGAATGTCGACATATTCCCCTGCTGTCTCTGGCATCGTGGATTGAAGCAGGAACCTTTGGGAATTGTGACTAGGTCACGAAAACAAGTTTCCGTGACTCGGAGAACACAAATCAATACATGTCATGTGATACTGTATACCGCGGGCAGCACGTCTGAGCACGTGCCAGGGATGAAAAAGACAAGTTAGGGAAATCTGCAGGCAAAATTTCCAACACTATTTATCTATCTACAAGATCCTCAATTACTAATTATTCTCGTCTTCTGATGGTGAAAGAGCACAGTAAAAATACACTACTTCCAATTTAACAATGCTCTGTAGTTGCATCACTTGGATCTGGTTTTATGTGACCCATCCAAGCTTAAAAGAACAGAGTGGACGAAGGCAGGGAGAGATACGGCACTCATACTTCTGAGTACCATCAAAGATAGATGATTCCTCCTTCAAATGTTTAAATATATGCCAATATCATCATGCCAGATTTGATATTGGGCTTGATACCGGCTCTGCGCACTTTCAGCAGCTTATCCCCGCCCCTCGGACCTTCAGACTTTAAAAAAACCAAAACCACACTCAGAGAGCTAATGTCTGCTGTTGCACCTGAGGCGGAGCTCGATGTGCAGTTTGTCGAGGGGTCTCGTTCTGGATGCGACGGAGGTGAATCGGACAACGAACGGGAGCAGACAAGTAAATAAGAGGAGGAGGGTGGTGAGAAGATGATGGACAAAGTTAAGCGCGAGATACACAAGATCCAGCTCGGCCAGCAGGAACACACATTGTACATGATCGCGTTTCTGGTCGTGAAGTACCGCATGACGCCTTCGCGCAAGGGATTTGGCGGCGTCGGTTCCGGTAGATACAACAGCAGCGGCAATATGAAGTGGGGCGCGGGAAGGGGATTGAGGAGCAGGCAGAGGATGTGTGCTTGGGTTCCCGCTGCTGCTGAAGACGGGGATGAAGAATAGTGCGTGCTGGAGATAGAAAAAGAGCATTATCCGTCATTGGTTGTGTATTGGTACTCCAGGATGGATTACTGAGCGGTGTGGGTGTGTACTTGACTCAAAGTGCGTAATTTGAACTTCCAGCTGAGCTATGCCGGGAACCAATTTTGGGGTTTCTTTCAGACTCGTGTTGCCCCTTACCCACGCTCCCACACGTCCTTTTCATCTATTTTTCTGCGCTTTCTCTCTCGCCTCTTATTCCCATTTTACCTCCCACTGTCTTCCCTCATACAACTTCACTTTTGCCTTTAACCCCACCAAAATACCGCACACATCAAAGCATTGTACACTAAAGCTTACACAGTAAGACTGGATTCGAAGCCAATGATCTATTGATCCATCCAATCACCTTCCCATCCACCACACTACGGTGCTCCTCCTTGATTTGGCATCCGAGACGATTATTAAACGCACTCTTCATCGTTGATGTGGATTTTTGCTTCTCGAGTCGTCCTTCTTGTGATTTTCTTTTCATAGTGCGCCCTTTTCTGCCGTGTGATTTTTTATTTTTATTTATATTACCACATTCCTGCTTTTTTTGTCTAATATACGCAAGCCAGAAGCCACGAGTGATAGTCCGAGTAGATGTGACGGCCCTTTTTCATTTGATTAATGGATTTTAGTACAGACCCTCAACGAAAACAAAAGAAAAAATCATCGAAATAACTACAAAGACTGCAACCTTGCCGATCCAACGATGTCTCGAGAACATCCAACGCCCGCCTACCCCCGGGACTATCTATTTTATTGTGTTTTCTCTAGTCTCCTACGCTTGCTTGCGAGCAGGTGACGATCTCTTCCAGGATGGGGTACGTGAACGAATTGGCTCGAGGGCATACGGCGACGATGTTATTGAGAAAATTGAATACATGATAACGACAATCCACACCTACATGTTTAGATACAGGCAGGAAACGGATGAAACGAGAAATCAAACGATCTTTTGTTTTTCATACTGGTACTAAATAAAATTTATACATAAATAGCTAGCACGAATATAGGGTATTGATTCTATCGAATACCTTCAGCCTTTATTCTAAATCAATCGATTTGAAAGAAAGAAAATATTGTTTCATTGATTAAATACGCGCGCGTGTGAACCTTGAGGCAACTTTGAAGAGAAGAGAGGACCGACCGCATCAGCCTTCGGTCTAAATTGTGATCGCTAATTCAAGGCTAGTGCTGTGTGGAAACGAATATACGGTCCCGTATATGTGAACCAGACGACTAAAGCGGAGGCTATCCTTTACATTATGGACATTAACATCTATCCCGAACCTACGGTCTCAGTGACCCTGTCAGTTTCGAATAGGTCGAATATCTTATTGGTTTCACCATATAATAGTGCAATCTACGCTAGTCAATGTCCCTTGCACATTTAGAGCACATTACACCCCGAGTATACGTATACGCCCAAACTATGTATTCCAACTCCAATATGGCCGGAGTCGGAGGATATGATACATAGGGGCACTTGCGAGCACACCAGGAAGATAAGCAGTGTTACTGCTGGCCATAGTACTTTTTGGTTGAGTGAAACCTTGTGATATGAGAGTCAGTACGTGTTGTATGGTGCCCAACGAGGAAACATACTTTGCGATCGGGTGAGGAAACTTCTGGTAGTAGTGTAAGAATGGCCGGACGAGGTTGAGGAACCTCACGCTCAAGCCAAAGCCCTCGTGCATCCCAATGCCTGTCGCAGTTAACGTTAAGCTCTCTTTTTCTTCTCCCTCACGTCCCTCAATCCTCGTCATCTTCATCAAATACTTACTCCTTCTAGCACCCGCCGCGCCTCCAGCGCATCGCATCCTCGTACCTCAAAGTGCTCGTCTATCTCTAGAGTACCGCAGGGTCATGTACGACCTCGAGAAGCGATATAGAGCTGGACATCCCCTGCAGTTGCGAGCACGTCGACGAGTTCGACACCGATGTCTGGTCCTCGTACGTCTGTTGTTATTGTGCTGGATGAAGATGATAATAATAATGTCACAACCTCGGATTTGAAGTATTGCAGTTGATCTGGAATCTGCATCGCCAGTACTTAGAGCTCGAGTTTCTCCAGTCACCCCCCTCGAGGAGCACAAAGACACAAGTTCCGCAAAATACTACGACTCTGATCATATCTTCTCATGGTTCAACAGCGCACTCGTGTCCGCCAAGCGTAGATAGCGCATTGCGGAGCTCAAAGTCCGAGACGCGTTCCTCACAATTCATTTGAAGGGCTTCTTGAGGATTCAGGATATGCTGGAGGCTGAGCCATTTTCAGTTCTTCGGGCTGGTAGTGGAGATAGTGGGTGACAGGGAGATTGACTGTTGACGTCGTGAATTGACATCAGTCTTATCGCATACCGGGGCCGTGAAAAGTCATGAAGGCAAGGTAACACAGTGTGGGCTATCTCAATACAAGCAAACACAGCACACTCTCTTTGTCGTCTGAACGGCCTTCTATCCTCGCCTCCTCTGACACTCTCGCTTATGCTCACAGCATCATTTCAACGCCGCTCGTGCTGCACACATCATATATCCGCGTTCTGTTCTACGTTGTTTTATACTACAACCCACCAAATAACACGCGCAGTAAAGCTCCATACGCTGAAACCTACCATTGAAATTGGACTGGATTCAGAACCAGGTTCAGATATCGTCTCCTTTGCCTCGTGTCTTCGGTCCTCCGCCTTGGTTTGCATATGAGTCGATTGTAGCACAAGTACGGCGTGCATTTGATTTACCAGCTCCCTCGCCTGCATCAAACCTCAGCTACTCGAAGCGTCCCTTTGGAGTTTCTTTTCAGTTGCCTTTCTGCCGTATGATTTCTTTTCTCTTTTATTAAGTGCGCTCTTACGCTTTCATGTTTCCAAATTGTGTGATCTTCGGTGACATTACTACGATAATCCAGCGCCTTCAGCCAAACTATAAACTACCTTGTATTGAACATGACAATGCAATGAACAAGATGAAGCCCGATGCGAGGCCGTACTCCTTCTGGACTCGTCGAGGAGGATGACGATGAGCGCGGTGAGGATGAGCTCTATGGCGAGCAAGAGGCAAACCCCGGCCCCGATGTCGGACGGCTGGCCTTGAGCCCTGTGAGCACGTAGGCCGTGGCTTTTCCCGAGAGCAATGATAAGAGCGAAGACTCTGAAATTTCAGTCAGTATGTGTCCTTCTTCGTGCATGTGTATATATGGATGGTGAAGAGATTGGAGAAAATAAGGAGACGGGTGTGGATGGAGGAAGGTTGGAATGTAGACGAAAGATGACACGACACTCACGTTTTTGAGTAGCATTGAACAACGCCCGATTCTCCTTAGGACCGAAACCCAGATCAAAAAGTTTGGCACCTGCCAAAGCTGCATGATCATTGCCAAAGTAATAGTAGGTATGATTCCAAGTTCCATGAGCGTTCCACAGTTAGAGGTGAGGATGACACGAATAGAGCGGGTCGGAGGAGTCGGAGGAGTCGGAGAACAAGATTTCATTTTCTCCCTCCTGTCTCTTGTCGTTGTCGTCTTCATCAAATGCCCGTGAGTCCTACTCCGATACCGCACCGGAAAGCATCACATGCGCTGGAACACACCGTCCACTCATCCATTCCCCCAATCTTCTTCCTTTCCCCTATTCATCATTACTGCAATCCTCCGCCTTGATTTGGCGTCCAAGTCGATTGTGTGTACGCGCCCGCAGGCCCGCTCTTCTTAATTGTATGCCGCCGCACCGTGCTGCTACTGCTTGCACCTGGAGTGGATTTTTTGGCTTCTCTAGCCGTCCGGATTGGAGGTTGTGTTTGGGTTTGGAATTGTATGCAAATGTGCACGCTTTGTGTTGTTGCGATTAGCGTTTTACTGCTACACGCGAGCCTGAATACTGAATTAAAGCGACATCATCCCCCTGCGTTCCTCCGTAACCTCTCTACGGACGGAGTTTGAGTCGAGTGCTGGGGTGCTTCGTGATTGTTCTTTTCGCTCGCTGGATTGTATGACTGTGACTCCCTTTGCGATTGCGATTGCTATTTGATTTTTGATTGATGGATTCGAATTCTAGTATACCCCCCCGAAAACACCAAAAGCAGAAGAAATACCGAACAAATGAAACAACTGCGACACCCCTCCCTTCCGGTCGATGCCTTATATATGTCTTAATATCTTGACGACGCCATTGACACGCCATTGTACTTCCTATGCCTGCCCCCACTCATGCGCTTGACGCGGCACCCGCACCACCATCTTCCTGCTCATGCTTAGCTTAAACCCCGCACGATACTCACCAGACACTAAAGATCCCGCTGTATGGATTTTATTGCATTTTAGCGGGCTGTGGGTCTTCTTAGGCCTCCTTCCCACATTTCACCTACACTTTAACTACGCGCTACGCGCTAGACATGATCTGGATATCCCGACAATTATTCTACCATATGTAACCCATGCATCACCCTACTCGTTTATAGTCCTCTCTCTTGTCTCCTGTGCCCGCTGCTGGCTCTTGGTGAGGTTACGCTCTCATCCAGGAGGGAGGACCGACGTCAGTTTGGGATTTGGCTCGGTGGAACACGACAACGACGATATTATTAAGAAAATTCAATACATGATAACGACCATATTTTTACATACAGGCAGGTGGCAGGCAGGTAGGCCACCAACGAAAACAAGCCGGGAGAATTTTTCCGGACTGGTACTGTACTGTAGATAAAATTCATACATACATACATAGCGAAAGTTTAGGGTATCGAACATTTTTATATTCAATCGACTTGAAGGAATATAATATATTGTTTCATTCATTAAATAATCGCACATGTAATATACGTAACTCCGAGGCGACTTTGAAGAGAAGAGGAAAGGAGATGACAGAGTGTTGGTCTGAATGGTGATCACTTATTGGAGGGTAGTCCTTCATGGAAATAAATGTACGGTTGCGTATATATGAATCAGGTAATTAAAGCGGAGGCTACTCTTTAGCTTTTTGGAGTCAACATCTATCCCAAACATATGGTCTCAATGACTTGGTCGGTGTCGGAAGGATCGAATATTATTATTACTTTCATCATATTGTGGGACATTTTAGTATCTACGTTTCTCCATTTTCCTTTCACATTAATGCCACAGCACCCTCCGAATATATGCGTACACCCAAACTATGTGTTCCCGCATGGCCAATCACTACTGCCCGGCGGGTGCCTGCGTATCCTCATCGCTGGGAAGAATGGATTCATCAACGTAAAAGGTTGGCATCGGTCCCGATGATCAATCAAATCTGCAGCCGTAAAACGGTTAATAACATAGCCACTTGAATCAATTGGATGTCCTGTCCAGTTGATGATAATTTCGAATGGTGAAGGACTCGACCCGTTGAATTTCAGCAAATAATTGCGGACCGCTCCAAACAAGGTCTGTACCCGATGGCGCACATTGTATTGTGGTCTTCCCAGATTGAAGGTAAGATTTTTTTGCCGAGTGTATTGAATAGCTCAGTCGAGTACCTGGCCTTCGATAACATGAATGAAAAAGTATCCCAGACGAAGTTCCACTGTTTACCCGAAGGGAATTTTGTCTTATCCCAAGCCCTGACTGCAAACTTCACTGTGAACACTGCAACCGTAGTATACGTTGATTGATCCACAGCGTGCGTTCCTGCTCTTGATGGATCGTTTAGAAATTCCCTGACCATCCGTAGATACGAGGTACCAGTTATGAAATAATGGTCGTGCCATACACGTTGGAGCCGCTCATTGCCCACTTCGATGTGATTGAATAATGCAGAAAAGAGGAAACCGGGTACAGAAGCCGAGACGTCAGCTGCTAATGCATCTGACAGAGCCGAAAATGTCTCCAAAGAGACTACTCGATTGGATTCGAGTATCCCGCTGGCACTGACAGCAGACCAAAAGCCAGAGAAGGGCTTAGGGGAATCAATGCCAGGCATTTGGCGTAAATTTTGATCTAAGATACCTCGATGGTGGAGATAGAGCTCTTCTGTTTGCCTAAATTTCTTTATTTCGAGTCAAAATATGTTGTTTCAAATATATTTAAAACCAGTAGACATACCGACGCTTTGCAAAAATTCAAGAAACATTGCAGGATTCTTACTCGAAGAGCCGTAACATATTAAAAGGTCATCCGTTAATGTGAGTGCATAAGTTGTCCAGTGCTGAATATAGGGCACATTGAAAATCATTTCCCGAAGAGTGGCATTATCATGCAGAGGGCCTGCCAATAGAAGATGACGCAAGAGTGACCCGTACGCAAGATCTGGTAGAGGTGTCGCTATGTCGAGTGCTATACAAGAATAAACTAAAGCTCAGAAATAAATTGTAAGAGAGGGCCAATGCTTACATTCAATGGCAGAGATACAGAAATGGGCAGCTTCCTCATGCCTTTTACTGGGATCAATGTAAAATTGATGAGACCGGGTTGGATCTATGAGGAAATCACTGAATGAGGCATGAAGAAACTTGATGGGCTTGTTGTTATCTGAGGCATCCACAACGGACAATAGGTCAATGAGGAGGAGTTGAACAGTACCTGGGGTAAGCTGCATAAACTTCTCCAGATTATTGACTGCCAGAGGTACAACCTCAATTTTGGTCAATACAAAAGCCATCCCTAGAATTCGCAAGACTGTTTTGACATCTTTCACATCAGAAAGAATATTGATATACAGTGCATCAAGTTGGGCATATGGCCTATCGTCATTGACTGGAAGGAGGCCTTGAATAACTTTGAGACGATCGAGCGGATTGCATTGAGGAGAGGACACATATCTAATGACCATGGCTGCGTAGATGAATTGACCTGATGATTTAGTGACCAATTCGGCGATGTCTTCCTCCGATGGCCATAAATCTGGAAGATGGGTGCGCATGATGTGCGTCTTTCGTATATCACGAAACGAGTCTATCAGATATAGCCTGATATCCTCGTCTGGCTTGTATGCGTCGTCGAGGGCAAGACGAAAAGTCAGGGTACACAGAGGGGTGACAGAAAATGATGTGGTGAGATGATACTCTGGTCGGCTGGCAATGAGAAGTTTGAAGGGAAGAGCCGAGCGATGTTGTTGGAG
Source organism: Psilocybe azurescens (assembly GCA_023853785.1). Taxonomy (NCBI): domain Eukaryota; kingdom Fungi; phylum Basidiomycota; class Agaricomycetes; order Agaricales; family Agrocybaceae; genus Psilocybe; species Psilocybe azurescens. The sequence goes on from JAJIRX010000884.1 coordinate 86,025, forward strand.
TGCACTCGAGATGGTGTTTAAAATTGTGTTCTGAATCTCCGCTCCATTGCATTCGTCGAGGCCATCTATGATGATTAGGCTGGGAAATGGTATCGCCGATGTGAAGCGCCCAGCACTGGAAAGCTGAAGAAGAGGATCGAGGAACAATGTGCAAAATTGAGCATCAAAATTGAGCTGGAAAATTGCCGGATTGTTGTTGATAGCTGTCTCGATTATTGGCCGAGATTCACGAATGTGTAACCATAATTGATAGGACAACGTAGAGACAAAAGCCTTTTCATTGTTTCGCTTGCGATCTGACCTAGAAAAAAGAAACTGGCGAGAAGGCGATTCTCTGCGGCGCATAGTTCTGCCAAGGTTTGGGCAATCGCCGATTTGCCTGCGCCTGCAGGACCATACAGCCAAAGCATGAAGTTATCCCGTCCAAACTTCCCGATAAACCAATTCATGAGCTTTTGAAGGACGGCGGTACGAGTGTTTGGGTGGCATTTGGGAGCGTCAAATCGCTCGCCCGAGTTATAGAGCGCCCCGAGAGATGCTGCCTCCATCAGCCGATCTATTGCTGCCAGGAACATTAAATGAGAGGTAAGCGATGTCAGTCGAAGGTAGGAAATGCACATACCACGGATGCTGTACTGTGTACTCTGATAGTGCTGGTGGTGTTCCGTAAAGGTCCCCCACGTATGACAACATTGTTTGCAGCTCTGAACATTGGGAAAGCAGCTGCGGTATATTATAGCCGCGCTGATACGATGTGCTTATGCTGCCGGTTATTAGGTTGGGGATAAGAGAGGGAAAGTCGGGTAAGCGACAGAGACCAGCAGGACAAGCACGATGAGAGTGGTGTAAAGACAAGTGGGGAAACTGTGGTATACCAGTTCCCACATACTCGCACGATGCTTTGAAATGGCTGTGGCTCACAAGTACAGCTGATCCATTATTTTAAGGTCAAATATATACGCATCATCGTTAACATTACCCGGGGAAGCACATACAGACTGATGGTGATGCTTTTGGGGTGTTGGAGGATAAACAGATCTACCCCACCTGACTTGTCTGCAACATGAGGCTTGTGTCTCCAAACTGCAATCTTTACACGTAAGCCTAATGAGTCTATTTAACGCGTGGTCGGATGAAACCGAATAAATGATTAGCGGGACAAGAGAAAGGGAACTAAAGGAATGGTTAGGGTAGGAGAAAAGCAGGTCTGTGATTGGTTGGTCAATAGGATTGAACAGGTACACGGAATTGAGAAGAAGAGTGTCTGCTTGTTCCCATGAAATGAGACCATGGTGCAATGAAGCGCCTTTACGGAATGTTTGGTTACAACGCGTGTGCCGCGACTCAAACAATTGAATGGGACGTGTCGACCGAATTTCAATCTGGTTTTATTCCCTGAAGCGCTAACAGGGTCGAACTTGGTTATGTACCTCGCGAAAACGCAAACCCCAGCCTTTCTCTTTGTTTTACATAGTTTTTGTTTTTGTTCTTTTTAAAAAATCACTCTCGAATCTTGAGGAGACGTAATGAATTTAAGGCATAACCGTAAGCCAAAATATTTGCACAAAATACGAAGAGACGCCGCATTCAGAGTCTCTACACACCTAATCATAAAATTCCTCCAATCCCACTCCCAAACCCCTTCCCATCCACCCACCTACTTTCATTATCCTCCACGCAACGGTGGTTCAGACGCACCCTTACACCACAGCCCGGGTGCACAACGCTTATTTTACACAAACAACTAACAAACTATAAATTAAACCGCATCCACCATCCACCAGCCATCCTCCACCACTCCCCACTCCCTATCCCACCCTACGCATCCACCACCATGATTACGGCCAGATTTAGCAAGCTCCCAACGAGAAAGAAGGGAAAGGGAAGGGAAGGAGGAGAGGAGAGGGATGCGAAATAGAAATATAGGCGTTGAGGTGGCGAAGGCGAAAGCGGTGGGCAGGGCATGTCGAGTGTGCAGAAGGAGATGTCGGATGTCGGATATCGATGTCAATGTCAATGTCATGTCGATGTCGATTATTTTATTTATTTATGGCAGATCACCTGCAACTGCCATCATGATCCCTGAGCCCTTCCCAATCACACCAGAAAGGTCCGCTGCGACAGAGAGCAAGCTCAGATGGCCCCGCCAAATGCAGCCACCGTCGGGATGACGTGCTACTTTAACCACCAAGGTCCGCCCGAACCGAGTCACCAGCATCTGCAGCACAAAGAACATACTGCTCGTCAACGTGCTCTGCAGCATGATCACGCCTTCGAACTTGCTCCCGCGGCCAATGTTCACGGTGGTAGGCAAGAACGCCTTCCAAACGATAGACTCGTAGATATTTGTCTCGATGAACAGGTTGATGTCCGATCCGAGACCGTACCCTTTCTGCAGGGGCTCGTCCAGGAGGATGACTATCAGCGCCACAAAATGACTATCAGCGCCACGAAGATGAGCTGGATGATAAGAAACAGCAGACCCCAGTGCCAAGGTCGGATGGCTGGCCGTACAGCCCTGTAAGGACATAGACAGGGCTTGGCCGAGCGCGATAATGAGAGTAATGACTACAAAATTTTAATCAGTACGTGTGCTTCTTTGGACGTGTGCATATACATATATGAAGACATTGGAAAATAGGAAGAGAAAGGCGCGGGTAGAGAAAGGTTGGGATATACACGACATAAGACGACACAACACTCACATTTATGGGCACCACTGAACAACGCCCGATCCTCCTAAAGACTGAATTCCACATCGATAAGGTTCATACCCGACAAATGGTGCATGATCATTCCAGATGTGATAATAGGCGCAATACCGAGCTGCGTTCCATCAGCATTCCGTGGTTAGAGGCCAGGATGACCCACATCCAGTACAGCGGGTCGGAGGAGTCGGAGGAGATGATACCGTACAGGGGCACTTGCAAGCACGCCAGGAGGACAAGGAGTGTTACTGTTTCCGCCGTTCATAGTACCTTTTGGTTGAATGCGACCGTGTGATACAAGGGTCAGTCCATGTTGTGGGTTTAAATGCAGGGAAACGTACTTTGCGATCGGGTGAGGAAAATTCTGGTAGTATGGGTAAAAAGGCCAGACGAGATCGAGGAACCGTACGCGCAAGCCAAAGCCCTCGCACATCCTACGCCTGTCGCGGTTATGCCCTCTTCCTCCTCTCCCTCACGTCCCTCGTCGTCGTCATCTTCATCAAATGCATACGCCTATTTGCATCCGCCGTGCTGCTAGCGCATCACATCCTTGGACCTCAAAGTGCTCGTGTACCTCTACCGCATGGTCATATACGATGTCGAGAAGCGGTACAGAGCCGAGATGGCGCGATTGAAGGGCTTCTTGAGGATGCAGGGTGTGTCGGAGGCCGAACTCGATTTTCAGTTCTTCGAGGTGTCGCGTGGTGCGTGTGGCTGAGGTCGTGTGCGCGAGCTGAGGATGATGAGGCACAGGCTGGTGACGAAGATGTGTGGGGATGGGTGACAGGGAGGTTGGCCGTTGATCGTTGATCCGTGACGTCGTGAATTAACATTGATCTGATCGTGACAAGTAGCAAAGATAAGATAAGATGGTGGGGTCACGTCAGTACGAGCAAATACGGCACGCTCTCTTTGTCGTCTGAGCGGCCCATCCTATCCTCGCCTCCTCTGCCACTCACGCTTGTCCCCACAGCATAGTTCCAACGCCGCTCGTGCTGCCCACATTATATATCCGCATTTCTGTTCCATCTTTTTTTATACTACACTCCACCAAATAACACGCGCAGTAAAGAGCTATACGCCGAAGCCTACCATCCAAGTTGGACTGGATTCAGAATCAGGTTCAAATATCGTCTCTTTTGCCTCACGTCTTTGGTCCTCCGCTTTGGTTGGCATATGAGTAGATTATAAAAAATCTCCATCGGCCAAAATCGCAAGAACTGGAGTCAGGTAAGTTGTAAACGCGTCGGTAGTGTCGAAGATCACCAAATCAACTCCTCTACTTAGCGTCACTCCTGATTTCACTTGCGGCATTGCCATCGTCGAGTATGTTAGCGGTCTATCACTGGGTGTAACAATGTACACCACTAATTCTTTTGTTAGCGTGAATATATTCAACTCGACAAATATACCACTGTCGCCTAACAATTCATCTACTACTGTAAATTTCATTCTTCATCTGAAGCATTGCGTTCACTCTAAATAAAACTCGGACAGTCCAGGGAGCCGTGACCCAAGGTATCATTCAGACGAATCCCAGTGTCAAATAAGCATGTCATTCTGACCTCAATATTTAGCGACCGCATGCTCTGACCTCACCGGTCCTCTTGATGATGAGTAATATAATGCGCCTGATTTTCCACAGACAAAACAAGCTCACCTGTGGTTTCTGGGTGCTGACTGCACCTCAGGGGTTGGTCGTGACATGCCGCGATCACGTGGCAGAATAAGAATGATCAACGGAAAAAAGAGTCAGCTTGAATTGGCTGCTGTATCACGTCTGCGCTGATGTCACTGCTATTCCTCAACTATTCCTCTTCTCAATCCCCTAACCATGACCCCATCCTCTTTTCTATATAGCTATGAGTCTCTGGACATTATTTACCACTATTCAGTTGCTCGAGGCGCTGGGTGTGATGTTGGTGATCAGGCATTGCAAGAGAAGGGTGGTCAAGAAGAGGAGGACCGGGACGAGAGCGATGGGGATGACACCTCTTGTCCGAGCTTAAGTTCGGGTACCAACTCGAGTATCAGTTGCCTTCATTCAACTCTCGCCCCTTCCTCCTCCACTCTTGCTTGTCCCAAACGCATCAAGCCAACGCTTCCCCATGCTACCTTTTATGCGGTTCTGCTAATGAAGCACGGCGTAACGCTAACGTTGCGAAAAGCTTTCGACGATGTCGGGTCCTATTACAATGAGTCCAAAGCTAATGGTAATGTCAGTATCAAACGGGGCATGAGGTGAAGATTGTGGACTTGGGCGTGGGCTGTGGCCGCAGCTGAGGATAAAGATGGGAATAGTTCTGTGCTGGAGGAAAAATATAATTTGTTTTCGGGTAGGCCGAAATGGATTATTGATCGAAGATTTTTTCCTTTCGAGTCGTGCGTATGTGCGTTCCTGATTCCTCGCCTGTGTGATTTTATAAGCCTTTTAATACATCCCTCCCACTCACCTCCGTCTTTTCCTTTTCTCTCCACATAGGACTTGCCACCTCCTGTTCACGCTTTGTTCACAGTCCATCTAAGGTTTATTTCTATTCTCTCTATTCCTCATTCCCCGCCTCTCTGACCTTCGCGGCACTTAAAACTCAAAACCTTACTCAGAGAGCTAATGTCTGTTATTGGAGCTTCTCACGCGGGGTTCATCTCATTATCCTCCCTGATTCCGCGTCGATTTTATTGCCAAACACCTTCTGTTTCTAGTTGACCATATTTGGTTTCATGCACTTCTTTCGCTTTGACGTTGTTCGTGCTGCGTCTATTCAGTTTTTCATGGGCGCTTCTTCGGATTGACGATGATGACATCACTGGCACGATTTTGACTTTGACTGCGATTGTGGCCTCAGATTTGAAGCTCTAAGTATCGCCGTGGATCTGGAATACACGTCTCTGGTTCTTAAAATCAGAACTTAAGTCGCTTTTGCCGCTCCCCCCTTGTCAAGGAAGATGAAGACGCCGCTAACGCTAACGCTACTGCCGAGGATGACGATGTCTACCACACCTTCCCCCTTTCAACAGCATACCCTCCTGCGCCGAGCGCAGACAGCTCATTGCAAATCTCTAAGCGCGATCCGGCTGAAGGGATTTTTGAGGATGCAGGGTGCGCCGGAGGCCGTGCTTGATGTGGAGTTCTTCGAGGATAGGCGGCTGATAAAAAAGTCAAGCGCGAGATACGCGTGATCCAGCTCGGGCTGCAAGAACCAGCTCCCTCCATCCCTGCTCCGTCCCCTAATGGCGCTCAGGTACCCGCCCGCCCGATCCAATCCTCCCCTCCACCACACTCCCCCCGAACCCGTGTGTGTCCGAGTCGGTAGGCCAGTGCCCCGCTATCCTGCCCGCATGATATATGATTTCTTTGCTGCTCATGAAGTATCGCGTGATGCCTGCATGCTAGGGGGTTTGGCGGCATTGGTTCTGGTGGTTGCAATGGAAAAATGATTAGGGAGTGGTTTAAGGAGAGAGCTGAGGCGGTGTGCATAGGCACACCTTATGCTCGTCCACACCCATACGCTTGACACGGCACCCGCACCTCTAGCCTCACGCTCATGCTTAGCTTAACACCCGCACAATGCTCACCGCGCATTGAAAATCCCACCATTCGGATTCTATTGCATTCAAGCGTGCTATGGGTCTTCTTATGCCTCATTCCCACATTCCCACCTACACTTTAACTACGAGCTATGTGCTATACAGGATGTGGATATCACCACAATTATGCCACCACATGCAAACCATGCACCACCCTACCCATTTATCGTGCCCCCTCTTGTCTCCTGTGCTCGCTGTTGACTCTTGGTGAGGAGACGGTCTTGTCTAGGAGCTAGGGCTGACGCCAATTTGAGATCTGGCTCGAGGGAACACGACGACGACGATATTATTGAGAAAATTCAACACATGATAATGGCCCACATCCCCACATACAGGCAGGCAGGTAGGCAACCAACGAAAACGTGCCGGGAGCATTTTCTCGTACTGATACTGTACTGTAAATAAAATGCATATATACATAGCTATATAGCGAAACTTTAGGGTATAGAATACTCGCGACGTGATACAAGTATCATTGAGATAACTTTGAAGAAGAACCGAGCGCATCAGCCTTGGGTCTGAATGGTGATCACTGATTCGAGGCTCGTGCCGTGTGCAAAGAATGTATGGTCGTGCATATGCGAACCGGACGATTAAAGTGGAGGCTACTCTTTACCTTATTACCGTCTTCCGGTTTGAATATCATTGATAATTTCACCATATTGTGGTACATTCTACGCTAGTGCATTACCCTTGCACGCTAACACCACATCAAAGCATCACCTCTGAATATACGCGTACGCTCGAACTATGTATTCCCGTATGGCTGACCCCTTTGCCCGCGGGCTCCTGCAGATCCTCGTCATTCGAAAGAATGGATTCATCGATATAAATAAGCCGGCGCATTATGTTATTATCATCTAGGTCATCGGCTGCGAAACAATTAAGAACCTTGTCATTTGGATATCGTGTCCAGTCGATGATAATTTTGCACGGTAAAGGGATCGACCCTTTGAATTTGAGCAAATAGTTGCGGACTGCTCCGAACAAGGTCTGTACCCGACGGCGCACATTGGCTCCTGGTCTTCCTAGTTTGAGGGTAAGGTTCTGTTTGCCGAGCGCATTGACCAGCTCGGCCGAGTACTCGGCCTTCGACAACATGAATGCAAAAGCATCCCAGATGAAGTCCCACTCGCTTCCTCGATATTGGCGCAGAAAAATGTACTTTGCCCAATCCCAAGCCCTGACTGCAAACTCCACCACGAACACTGCAGCCGTAGTATACATAGATTGATCTACACCATGTGGTCCTGCTCGTGACGGGTCATTTAGAAATGCCCTTGCCATCCGTAGGTATGGGGTACCAGTTATGGAGTAAAGGTCGTACCATGGAGGTTGTCGTCGCACACTGTCCACCTCGCTTTGATTGAATGAAGTAGAAAAAAGAAATCGGGTGAAGAAGCCGAGAGGTCAGCTGCTAATGAGTCTGACAGAACCCAAAATGTCTCTATAGGGACTACTTCATAGGATTCGAGTATTCCGCCTGCACAGACGGCAGACCAAAAAATCAGGCAAGGGCTCATAGGAATCAATGCCAAGGAGTCGCGTAAATTTTGATCCAAGATACCTCGATGGTGGAGATAGAGCTCTTCCGTTTGGCTAAATTCCTTGATTTGGAATAAAATACGTTGATTCCAATATCTTTAAGAAAGAAGACATACCGACGTTTGCAGAAAGTCCAGAAACATAGCAGGGTCCTCATTCAAAGGTCTGCGATATTTGAAAGATGCGAGTGCATAAGTGGTCCAGTGCTGAATATAGGGCACCTTGAAAAATTTCTCCCGAAGAGTGGTGTTGTCATGCAGAGAGCCTGCCAGTCGAAGATGTTTCAAGAGTGACCGGTATGCAAAATTAAGCGGCGGTGTCTCTATGTGGAATGCTAAATGTGACATAAACTGGAGCTCAGAATAAATCTGTAAGAGAGCGGATAACGCTTACATTCAATGGCAAAAATACAAAAATGCGCAGCTTCCTCATGCTTTTTATTGGGATTAATGAAAAATTGACAAGACCGGGTCGGATCTACAAGGAAGTCACTGAATGAGGCATGAAAAATTTGATGGGCTTGTTGTTATCTGAGGCATCCACTACCGACAACAGGTCAATGAGGAGGAGCTGAACAGTACCCGGGGTAAGTTGCATAAAATTCTCTAGATCATTGACTCCCAGAGGTTTAAGGTAGTCATTAGTCAATACAAAAGCCACACCTAGAATTCGCAAGACTGCTTTCACGTCTTCCACGTCAGACAGAATATTGATGTATAGAGCATCAAGTTGGGCATATGGTCTATCGTCATTGACTGGAAGGAGACCTTGAATAACTTTGAGGCGATCGAGCGGATTATGTCGAGGAGAGGACACGTATCTAATGACCGTGGCTGCATAGATGAATTGACCTGATGATTTTTCAACCAATTCGGCGATGTCTTCCTCCAATGGCCATGAATCTGGAAGATAGGCACGCATGATGTGCTTCTCTCGTATGTCGTGAAACGAGTCTGTCAGATATAGCTTGATGTCCTCGTTGGGCTGGTATGTGTCGTCGAGTGCAAGACGAAATGTCAGAGTGTGGAGATGGCCGACAGAAAATGATGTGGTGAGATGATACTCTGGTCGGCTGGCAATGAGAAATTTGAAGGGGAGAGCCAGGCGATGATGTTGGAGTGTATTTGAGATGGTATTTACAATGGTGTTCTGCATGTCCGCTCCGTTACATTCGTCGAGACCATCTATGATGATTAGTTTCGGAAACGGTTTCGCCGATGCGAAGCGTCCAGCACTGGAAAGCTGAAGAAGAGGATCGAGGAACAATGTGCGAAATTGTGTTTCAAAATTGAGCTGAAAGATGGCCGGATTGTTGTTGATAGTTGCTTCAACTATTGGCCGAGATTCAGGAATGCGTAGCCATAATTGGTAGGCCAAAGTCGCAACGAAAGCCTTTTCGCTGTTTCGCCTGGAATCAGACCTAGAGAAAAAGAAACTGGCGAGAAGGACATTCTTATCGGCACATCGTTCTGCGAATGTCTGTGCGATAGCCGATTTCCCTGCACCTGCCGGACCATAGAGCCAAAGCACCAAATTATCCCATCCAAACACCCCAATAAACCAATCCATGAGCTTCTGAAGCACGGCTGTACGAGTGTTTGGGTGGCATTTGGGTGGGTCGAATCTCTCGCCTGAGTTGTGGAGCGCGCCCAGAGATGATGTCTTCAGCAGTCGTTTCATGGCTGCACTCATGCATTGATTTTATTTGAGGATAATCAACAGAGAATAAGATAGCCACATACATTCAGACGATTGAGCCTGATGATGCTCATGGTGCTCGATTAATGTTCCTCCATGTATCAAGACATTGTTTGAATTTCGGAACATCGTACAGGCAACTAACTGATGTCCGTTACGACTGAGCGCAGAGGATGGTGGTGTGTCTCTTAGATCTTGGTTGAGGGGGTAAGAAAGCTTGATTTATGGCTTTCAAGGGGAAACAAATCGAATACGATGATAACACATGGAACGGTGTTCATGAGATCTGGCATACTCAAAAACAACATTGCTTTCATTAGTGTTTTTTTCACATGCACAGCTTCCTCGTTATTTTAGGATCGCAGCTAACACTGCTTACTTGTCGGTGAATATTGAAAGGATTGCAGAAACATTTTATCGTTGAAGGCGATGATCATAGCACTTCTCGATATTTCACACCCTTATCTCTCAGCACATAGCTGGCGGTTAAATTTGACTATACAATTGACCGAAATAATCCAATTGGCTGCAGTATAATTGACATTGAGTTGCGAAGCTCAAAATGGAGCTTAACATCTTGCCACAGCGCGACAATGCGGAGGGGAAGCTACCCAGCTATAGACACATGAGTGGTCCAGACTCCAGAGAACGCCATATAACCATCAAAATCCCTGTGCTGCTCCCAATCGCACCGGAAAGGTCCACCGCCATAGCGAGCAAGCCGAGGATTGCGCCGCCGAAAGCAGCCGCGGTTGGGATGACCCGCTTCGGCTCCTTGTATATCGAGCCTTCGCGGTGGCCGGTCATGACCTGGTTGGTGCGGGAGGGAATTAGCATCCAGGTCAAAGGTTAAATACGAATAGATACCGAGAATAAAACAAAAGGAATGGAGCGCATTTGCTGATCCTTCAGCTGCTTCACCATATCCCGAGGCCCACTCCGAGATATCGTGGTCCAGGTCCTACTGAAAAGCGCAAACGCACTCAGCATGAAGGCGATGTAGATCGCGGTATGGATCGGGTTGAGCACAGCTTCTTTGAGCGTGTGCGGTGGGACATATGTTACTCAGTATGCGATCCCGCCTGTGACGCGCAGTTGCGGGGAATCATTGAGAGGCTGCAGATCAGAGGGGAGGTAGGGGATCAAGTAAAAGAGAACGGTGATAACATGTCAGACAAAATCCCAACATCGTTAGAAAAAAGAAAAACATAAAACTAACCTCCTAAACACCTAAAATCTTAACCAACAAGTTCTGCGGGAACCGAGTTGCCAGCATCTGCAACACAATGAACATAATGCTCGTCAACGCACTCTGCCAATGTTCACTTTAGTAGGTAAGAACACTGCCAGACGATCGACTCACAGATGTTCGTCGCAATGTACAGGTTGACCCCCAATCCAAGACCGTGCCATTCTGCAGGAGCTCGTTCAGGAGAATCAAGATGAGAGCGGCAACGATGGGCTGGATGACAGGCAACAGGCAGACGCTCACGCCTAGGGCGGACGGCTGGCCGTAGAACCCTGTGAGCATATGGACCATGACTTGGCCGAGCGCAATGATCAGAGCGAACACTGGCAAATTCTAGTCAGTATGTGTCCTTCTTTGCGCGTGTGCATATATGGTGAAGATATTGAATAAACGGAAGAGAAGGGTACGAATGGAGGTGGGTTGGAATGTATATGACACAAGACGACACGACACTCACGTTTCTGAGCCACCACTGAACACCCTATCTTCCTTAAGACCGAAATCCACATCCATAAGGTTCGCACCCCCCGAAAGGTGCATGATCATTCCAGAAGTGATAATGGGCGTGATACCGACTTTCATGAACATTCCACGCTTAGAGGCCAGGTGCGCGCATCCAGTAGAGCAGGTCGGATGAATCGAAGGACATGATACCGTAGAGGGGCACTCGCCAGCACACCAGCAAGATAAGGAGTGTTACCGCCGTCTGTAGTACTTTTTGGTTGAACTAGACCTTGTCATATAAGGGTCAGGACGTGTTGTGTGGTGTTTAACAAAGGGAAAGGTACTTTGCAATTGGGTCAGAAAGATTCTGGTAGTATTGGTAAGCAAGGCCAGATGAGATCGGCGAGCACGAAAAGGGAGAGGCGGAGAATTAATGGGCATGGAAGGTGGCGAGCGATCAAGAGGAGGGACCCGGACAGGTGTAAAACAAAGAACGACAAATGAGGGAATGCAGCGAAAATACCGAATGACCTAATCCATTAGTCACCACTTTCAGTGACCCAAAGCAGGTGACCGGGCCACTCGGTCACGGTGGATCGTGGGCAGAACCGAACGCTCAAGTCAAAGCCCCCACGCATCGCTACGCCTGTCGCGTTTAAGCCCTCTTCTTCATCCTCTCCCTCCTGTCCCTTGTCGTCGTCGTCGTCGTCAAAACCGGCGAGTCTTACTCCGATGTCTGATCCTCGCGTAGGAGATGGAAGAGGTGTGTGACCTATCGTCAATTGTGGATTGGTATGTTGGGATGGATTATTGATTGTAGGAGGGCGTGCACTGGTGCGTTCGTTGTAATTTATAAATAGCGATTGAATCTTGATCTTTTGGTGTTTTATTTATTTCCTTAGGTGCGCGTTCGCATCGTTCACCCGCCTCTGACTTGCCACCCCTCCCTCTGCGCTTTCACTTTGTTCTTAAACCCCCATTTTCATTTTCAAATGACACCCTTCCATTTTATCTCCTTCCTTCACTCTATTCATCATTATGACGATCTTCCGCTTTGATTTGGCGTCCGAGTCGATTGTGTGTGTGCGCCCGCACGCCTGGGCTCATGAATTGTATGCTATTGTGCCGTGCCGCTGCCGTCTGCACCTGGAGTGAAATTTTTGGCTTATCGAGTCATCCGGATTGGAGGTTGGGTTTGGGTTTTGAACGCGCACGGTTTGTGTTGTTATGACTATTATTCTCATTTTGTTCTACTACTACACGCAAGCCCGAGTACGGAATGAAAGCGATGACATCCTCTGCGCTGTTCCGGTGTAACCGTTCTATGGACTGTGTTTGAGTTGAGTGCTGGGGTTGCTTTATGTTTATTGTTTTTCGCTAGCTGGCTTGTAACCCCTTTCACAATTATGATTTGATTTTTAATCTATGGATCTGGATTCTAGTACAGTCGCGGACAATCAAACTCAACAAAAAAAAATCAACTTTTATTGGTGGCTCCGAAAACCATCGGAATCGGTAGAATCCCATTTAAGGAGCTTCTTGACCAAATTTCAGCTCGTCCTATCGAGCCATTCCCCTTTAAATTACCAATTAAGGAATGTATACCCTAAAATATTGGCCGGACCCTTAAAAAATAGGTAAAATCTTGAAAAATAGCGGAATCGCTTTCTTTTTTTGAAGAGCGGGATGATCCCAAAGTTTGGTAAGATTTTATCGAGCCGTTCCTCCCAAAAAATTCCCAAAATCCTACTGCCTAAGCCACAAATCTCTAAATACATATCGTATGGCAAAGAAGAAGGCAAAGAGAAACATTACTGGCCTTCGGAATCAATCTAAGACAGCTTCCCATGCCCAGTCTGTGATCCATGATGACCTCGATGACCAATCAGATAACGATGAAGGATGGGAGGCTAACATCAAATTAGATAGCCACAAGCTGTGTTGGGAGCTTGATGAAGAGGACGTGGATGAAGATGAAGTTAGTGAGGATGAGGACCCAGATGGTGGAAAAGGTGATGTTGAAGACGAGGTTATTGGAAGCAGGCGAGGCTGAGTGGAGAAATGATGGATTACATGTCAAGCTTATGATCCTCGCAATTGAGATTGGTGATGATCCTCGAGATGAAGACTGGATCCCTGATGACTTGCGAAGGAAGCACCTTGCCAGATTAGCCCGTGGTAAGTGACTCTAAGTCTAGAGTGAAACGAAACAAGGGTTAAATCTTGATATTAAATGATTGTTTTTAGCTCGACCACGGCCAAAATTTTATCAGAAAGGCCCAGATGTTGGTAGCAAGGCTGAACGAACAAGACGTCGCTACAGAAATGTGCTGAAAGGCCAACAGACACTCGAAAGCCTTGGATTTACACGAGCCGAACCTCGATCTGACTCCTCTCCATGCCCCTCCTCACCTACAACAGCAAAGTCTGAACTATTACACCAGCATACCGAGACAGGTCTTCAGGAAGAAGCCACCAAGATTAAAATTAAGGTGGAGGACGACAGTCCGTCAATCAGTCCCAGTGCAAATTACATTGCTTTGCCAATGGAAGATGGTGTCCGTATACGGCAGGAAACCCCAGACCCACCAGTCCTCGAGTTCGATGTTCAAATACGGCAAGAATCCCTAACCCCGCCTCCACTCCATTTCGATGAATCCAGATCTCCAAGTGTGCACATCCGTGAGGAGTCAGTGACACCGCCGCCACTATGTTTTGACAGTCGAGCACAGAAAGAAAAGCCTCAGGAGATCCAGAGAGCAACGAGTCAGATGAAGAACATATATACAGCAGAGGAGAGAGTGAGGAAGGACAATGGCGTGTCGAGAATGATGTGCGCGGGACAGAGGATGAAGAGGCCTGGGAAGAAGAACTCGATGAAACGTTGACACCAAACTTTGCCGAAATCCGAGATTGGGAAGCCCTGCGATCCCAAATCAAAGCCGATCTAAGGAAAAAGCATAGGTCATTGCCGTTATCTCAAATAAATCAGTTGATGATCTTAAGGAATTTTGCAAACCTTCGTTTGAAGGGTTATGGACAAATTGAAGCCAGTATCGAGATTGCGTGTCAATGGCACGAGAAAGACACCTCAAATTCTCATTTTGCACGGCGTATTCGTGCACGTCATTATCAAATATTTGAACAATTACCGAAGGAGCGTCGAGGGGATATAGGAAATGTCGCACCCTTCTAAGGGATGAAGACGTGCGGACAACATCACGAACCTGGTTAACTGAACAACCCATCGGATCGATAACACCTAATAACTTCATGCATGCGTTAAATAAAATCATTCTTCCATCCTTAGGGATGTTACCTGCCAAACCAATCTGCGAACGCACTGCCCGACGATGGCTCGTTGAATTGGGATGGACCAGGACTATCCTTAGGAAGGGTGTCTATATGGATGGTCATGAACGGCCAGATGTTGTTGAATATCGAGAGAAGGTTTTTCTTCCACAAATGAAGGAGTTCGAACGTGGGATGGCACGATACGAGGGACCCGATCTGAAGCGTATTGAGCCGAATTTACTACCTGGAGAAAAAGAATTAATTGGCGAGTTCCAAGACGAAACTTGCTGCCAGGGAAATGACAACAAAACTTCAGCTTGGTAAATTCGGCTCAGATTTCCAACATTATTACTTACCTACTTTCGTTTCAGGTTACAGGAGGGCCAACAAATTCTACAAAAGAAGGGCCGCGGTCGTTTAATTCATGTCTCAGACTGGGTTGAAGAGGTCAATGGGCGCTTAGTGGTTAGAAATGCAGATGGTATCGTCATTAAAGAGGCTCGCAAGATTATCTATCCAGGATCAAATGGTGACCCATATTGGGACTGTGAACAGCTTATCGAACAGGTTAGGACAAAGGCAATTCCTGTTTTTGAAGAGGCGCATCCCGGCTGCCAGGCTTTATTTATTTTTGATCAATCCTCAGTACACGCAGCATTACCACCTGATGCTCTCAAAGCGTTCGAAATGAATAAATCCAATGGTGGAAAACAGCGCCGCCAGAAGGATACTATAATTCCAAATAACAACCCCTACCCCGAATTCCGTGGAAAGGTCCAGAAGATGACAACTGAAACTGGTGAGCAGAAGGGCTTGCAACAAACTCTCGAGGAACGAGGCTTCAACGTTGCACACATGCGTGCAAAATGCTCACCAGTCTGCCCATGGGAGAACAATAATTGTTGCATGGCACGGCTTCTCAGCAAACAAGATGATTTTGCAAATCAAGTTTCAATGCTTGAGACGCTGATCAAACAAGCAGGTCATGAATGCATATTCCTTCCAAAGTTCCATTGTGAGCTTAATCCGATTGAAATGGTAGGTCTAATTATTACATGCATCTCATTAAACTAAAAATCCACTCTTCAGTACTGGGGTGGGTCAAGTACCGATATCGGCAAGTTCAGAAGAAGACATTCGACGATGCAAAGCAAGCAGCATTCAATGCGCTCGACTCTTGCCCGACTGATGTCATTCGAAGGTTCATCAACCGCTCCTGGCGGTTTATGGATGCTTACCGGGTTCCGCTGTCCGGCAAAGCAGCCGCATGGGCAGTTCGCAAGCAGAAGGGTCACCGCACAATTTCCCAGAGTGCGATGATGCATCTGGATGCCATTATCGAGCCAACTTAGGTACATAAAATGTCATTGATTTTGGTCAAAAATTTGGCCGATCTAAACGGCTCGTGGGAAAAACTTCGGAGGTGTGTTTTTGGACGTATTTCGATGAGCTAAACAAGAATCTGAAATCAGATTCCCAAAAATTGCTTGCCTGCCGAGATCACCAATTTGTCGAGTTTGATTGTCCGCGACTGTACCCCCCGAAAACACGAAAATAAGAAGAGATACCGAGCGAATAAAACGACTGCAAAAATCCCTTCCCTTCTGACCAATGCTTATCGAATTCTCGAGGTCTCGATGACGCCAAAGACTTATTCCCGCCCATATCCATGCACTTGAAGTGGCACCCGCACTGCACCCGCACCCGCATCCTCATGCTTAGCTTAACTCCCTCACGACACCCACCAACCACACACCAACGATCCCGCAGTTAGGATTTTATTATATCCAAGTGCACTGTGGGTCTTATTATGCGTCCTTCCCACATTCACATCTACGTTTTAACTACGCTTCGGCTTACGGCGCTATGCGCTACACACCACATCTTTACATACAAGCAAGCAGGCAGGGAACCGACGAAAATGAGCCGGGAGCATTTTTTCGTACTGGTAGATAAATTCCATTCATACGTAATATATAAATAGAGAAAGTTTAAGATATTGAACACCTTTGATGTTCAATCGACTTGAAGAAATATAATATATTGTTTCATTCATTAAATACTCGCCTGTGTGATACAATCTCAAGGGAGGTGCGTTGCGCCTAGTAGCGGATAATATAAGGAATATATGGTAGACAATGGTGGGTGGAAAGGTCAGCGGCGGAGCTGTCGCCCTCGTCTCCAGGGCATAGAAAACCGGTGGAAGTGCTGAAGGGTGACCCCCTTTTCGCACTTCTAAAGGTTCTACTCCAACTGTAATGTATTTGAGTTATATATATTATATGTTGGGGTATGGGATAGTTTCTGTGATGGGTAGGTGGAATTTTAAGTGATGCCAGGATAGAGATTGGGTAAAAAGTGAGCTTATGGGAATGGGTTGTGCAATCGTCGTTGTCCGACTTCAAACGTGGTGTAAGAAAAAACGATGGGGATCAGGATTCATGTGATGACGTCTCCTTCTCACGAGAAGTCATACCCGCTTCGCAGGTACTTCGAGTAACCTTGAGGTGACTTTGAAGAGGAGAGGAAAATAGAGGACAAAGCGCGCCAGCCCTGGGTCTGAATGGTGACCACTGATTCGAGGTTCTTGTATCATTGAAATGAATGTACGGTCACATATATGTGAATCAGACGATTAATGCAGAGGCTAATCTTTGGCTTTTTGGTATCAACATCTTTCCCGAACTTACTACGGTCTCAGTGGTTAGTGAACCGGTCAGTTTTGTCTGGGTCAAATATCATTATTACTTTCACTGTATTGTGGGATGTTTTAGTATCTATGCTTGCGCATTTTCCTTTCACGCCAACGTCACAGCACCCTGCGAATATACGTGTACGCCCCAAAATATGTGTTCCTGCATGGGCGATCGCTTTAGCCTGGCGGGCGCCTATGTATCCTTGTCGCTCGGCAGAATAGATTCATCAACGTAAAATACTCGCCATGTGTCTGAATCCCAATCATCATCTAATTCTTCGGCCGTAAAACAATTACCAATATAGTCACTTGGACATTCTGTCCAATTGATGATGATTTTGAACGGTGAAGGAAACGACCCTTTGAATTCCAACAAATAGCTGCGGACGGCTCCAAACAAGGTCTGTACCCGATGGCGCACATTGTATTGTGGTCTTCCCAGATTGAAGGTAAGATTTTGTTTGCCGAGCGTATCAACTAGCTTGGCCGAGTATCCAGCCTTCGACAACATGAATGCCAAAGCATCCCAGATGAAGTTCCACTGATCGAGCTCATATATGTACAGAGAAAGAGACTCCATCTCATCCCAAGCGCTGACTGCAAACTCCACTCGCGACCACCGCAGCTGCAGTATACGTCGATTGATCTACAGCATACGGTCCTGCTCGTGATGCATCATTTAGAAATTCCCTCACCATCCGTTGATACAGGGTATCAGTTACGCAGTAAAGGTCGTACCATGCAGGTGCTTGCCACTCACTGCCCTCCTGGATTTGATCGAATAATGCAGAAAAGAGGAAACCGGGCACAGAAGCCGAGAGGCCGGCTGCTAATAAGTCTGACAAAGCCCAAAACGTCTCCCAAGAAATCACTCCATGGGATTTGGAGTACCCTACCAGCGCACACGGCAGTCCAAAAGGCCTGACAAGGCCTCATGGGAATCAAGGCCAGGTATTTGCATAATATTTGATCGAAGATACTTCGGTGGTGGAGATAGAGCTCTTCCGTTTGCCTAAAGTCCTTGATTTGGAGTCAAATACATTTCCAATATCTTTAAATTAAGTAGACGTACCGATGTTTTCAGAAATTCTAGAAACATTCCAGGATCATCACTCAAAGAGTAGAAATATTTTAAAGGGGTATTGATTAATGTTGTGACAGTGGGTTCCGACCATCTGGGCCGAGCTGCCCGAGGGCGGATTAGATTAGATACTGTAGATCGCATCAGCGGCTGTGCACGGTTTGTGTGCTAGTGCGCTTTCGTAGTGAGAGAACAACACACTTTGCCCGCAACGCTATACTGCGTGGCCGCTCGACAAGCATTCCGAGCCTTGCCAGACACGAGCTGCTAGGGTAGGCCGGATTGGCCTACTCCAATGTGAGCGCATAAGTTGTCCAGTGCTCAATATATGGCACATTGAAAACCTTCTCCCGAAGAGTGGCATTGTCATGGAGAGGGCCTGCTAGTCGAAGATGTTTCAAGAGTGACCGGTATGCAAGATCTGGCAGAGGTGTAGCCATGTCGAGTGCTATATATGAAATAAACTGGGGCTCTGACATAAATTTGTAAGAGAGTAATCAATGCTTACATTCAATGGCAGAAATACAGAAATGGGCAGCTTCTGCATGCATATTACTGAGATCAATGAAAAATTCACGAGATTGGGTTGGATCGACAAGGAAGTCACTGAATGATGCATGAAGAAAGTTGATGGGCCTCTTGGAATCTGAGGCATCCACAACAGACAATAGGTCAATGAGGAGAAGCCGGATAGTACCCGGGGTAAGTTGCATAAGCATCTCCAGATGACAGACCGCCAGAGGTTCCACGGAATGATACTTAATTTTAGTCCATACAAAAGCCACACCTAGAATTTGCAAGACCCTTTTCACGTCTTCCATGTCAGAAAGAATATTGATATATAGAGCATCCAGTTGAGCATACGGCCTATCGTCATTGACGGGAAGGAGGCCTTGAATAACTTTGAGGCGATCGAGTGGATTATGTCGAGGAGAGGACACGTATCTAATGACCGTGGCAGCATAGATAAATTGACCAGATGATTTTGCGACCAATTTGTCGATATCTTCTGCCGATGGCCATGAATCTGGAAGATGGGTGCGCATGATGTGCATCTGTCGTATTTCATGAAAAGAGTCTGTCAGATATAGCCTGATATCCTCGTCTGGCAGGTAGGTGTCGTCCATTGCAAGCCGAAATGTCAGAGTGTGGAGAGGGCCGACAGAAAATGATGTGGTGAGATGATACTCCGGTCGACTGGTAATGAGAAGTCTGAAGGGGAGAGCTGACGGATGATGTTGGAGCGCATTAGAGATAGTGTTTAAAATGGTGTTCTGAATGTCCACTCCATTGCATTCGTCGAGACCATCTATGATGATTAGGCTGGGAAATGGTGTCGCAGGTGTGAAGCATCCGGCATTGGAAAGCTGAAGAAGAGGATTGAGGAACAATGTGCGAAATTGTGTATAAAAACTGAGCTGAAAGATTGCTGGATTGTTGCTGATAGCTGATTCGATTACTGGCCGGGATTGAAGAATGTGGAACCACAATTGATAGGCCAACGTTGCGACGAAAGCCTTTTCGTTGTTTCGCCTGAGATCTGACCTAGAAAAAAGAAACTGGTGAGAAGACCATTCTTTGCGGCGCATAGTTCTGCCAAGGTCTGTGTGATCACCGATTTGCCTGCACCTGCTGGACCATAGAGCCAAAGTACGAAGTTATCCCATCCAACCTCCCCAATAAACCAATCCATGAGCTTCTGAAGGATGACTGTACGAGTGTTTGGATGGCATTTGGGAGCATCAAATCGCTTGCCCAAGTTATGGAGGGCCCCAAGGGATGATGCCTCCAGCAATCGTTTCATGGCTGTACTCATGCATTGATTATAAATAAGGATAATCGACAGAGATCGGGGGAACCACATACCTTTGGACGATTGAGCATGATAGTGCTCGTGGTGCTCGGTGAGCAACCCTCCATTTATCAAGACATTTTTGAATGATCGAGCATCGTACAAGCAACTAATATCTGTTATGACTGAGAGTGGAGGATGGTGTGTTTTTCAGATCTTGGTCTGGAGCAAGAAAGCTTAGTTGGTGACTCTCAAGGGTAAGTGAATCAAATACGATGGGAAAGGTGCACATGAGTTGTGACATACTCGAACATGCACAGCTTTCTTGTTAGGACCGAAGCTAACACTACTTACCTGTTAATCGGACCGCAGAAATTCTTTATCTCAACTTCATCGTTTAAAGCGACGAGCCCTGTTTTGCCTTATTCTCAATAGCCAGTGTAAAGTCCAATATGATTTGTCGTAAGCCGCACCAACCTGTATCTACATAAGCGGCCTCCATCTGTCTTACCTCATGATGCATCCATTGCACAGGTCGCGCAGTCACTCATATTTGGAATTGATGGATATATATATATACAAGTACAGCAGCTGCATGCCCCCTGTGGCTTCGTTCTACATGTAAGTACTCACTTGAGCTGATAATAGCGATACATAAATGTGCGGCTTCCTCAACTTTGTTGCTGCGGTCAATAGCAAAATATAGAGAGGGCACTGGGGCGAAAAGGAACTCAGGGAAAGGCGGGTGCAAAAATATGGTTGGTTGCGAGTTATTTGGGATATTGTTTGAAGTTCTGAACATTGAAAATGCGGCTGGGGTATATTATAACTGGGGCCATACAATGTGTGTATATTGCCTGTTCGTAGGTAGGGGATTAGAGACTATAAGAGAAAGAAGTCGGGTAAGCAACAGGGACCAACAGAAAAAGCACAATGAGTGTGGTATGAAGACGAGTCGGGAAGCCGTGGCATACCAGTAACCATATACCCACACGATGTTTCGAAATGGCTGTGGCGAAACGCGCACAGCTTGTCTGTTATTTTAAGGTCAAACATACACACCTCATCGTTAACATCGCTCAGGGAAGCACATGGACTGATGCTGATGTTTTTAGGGTGTTGGAGCATAACAGGATCTACCCCGCCCCACGTGTCTGTAACGTGAGGGTCGAGTCTCCAAGCAGCAATATTTAAAAGTAAAGTCTAGTGAGTGCACTTAACACCTGGTTTGATGAAAAACGATAGATGGGACGAATGTGAACATTATTCAAGGGGACCCGTGGCTATATGCTGCATGACGAGAGCAGAAGTTGCTTTTCCTACATCATGCATATATAAGCCATAACCATAAGACATAACGTTTCCCACAAAACACGAAGAGACACCACCTTCACCTTCTCTACATATCATCCCAATCCCTCTTCCCATACATCCATCCATTTTTCATCCTTTATACAACGCCGGTTCAAACGCCTCTTTACACCCTGGGTGTATAACCATAACTCTTTTTGTTTGTAGACAATGAAAAACCAAACGGAAACTATAAACTATACCGCACCCGCCATCCTCTAACTATCTACCCCCACTCGCCTATACCCCACACACGCACTCACTACTACGATTACAGCTCTATTTAGTACGCTCTCAACAAGAAAGAAGGGGAAGGGAAGGGAAGGGAAGGAGAAGAGAGATGTAAAATACAGTCTAAGCGTCGGGCGAAGGCGGTAGGCAGGGTATGTCGAGTCGAGTGTGCAGAAGGGGATGTCGGATGTCGATGTCGATGGCAACTATTTTATTTATACTCGTGGGATCAAAAAGTGATCGCAATTATGTAAGACACACGTGGTTTGCAATGCAGACGCGTTCTAATGTTTGTATCATTGCTCCACTCCTACAATATCCTTGACCCGGTTCTAATTTTTTTAAGTATATCGTAGCATCTACTCATTCTATTTCCGAAGAAATATCATAAATTTAGCATAAAACGAAAGAGCCAGACCGCTTTTCGTGAGGGAGAGTATCGAAACAAAAGTGGTATGATTACCTAATCGCGATCACTTTTTGATCCCACGAGTAGCAGATCACCCAAATACAGCCATCTCTGGCCTGCCCGATTCGTGCATGCCGATCTTCCAGTCTACATTCAAAAACACCAAAAATAATAATATCCAAACCAAACCAGAACCACGTTCCTCTCTCTCTCTCTAAAAAGGGGAAGAAAACACATGGTTAGAAATAATAGTAACAGTCATCAAGAACCGTAATCGCACCAGAGAAGTCCGCCGTGACAGAGAGCAAGCCAAGGATTGCACAGCTGAATACAGCCGCGGTCGGGATCACGTGCGTCAGCTCCTGTACATCGAGCCTTTGCAATAGCCAGCCATGACCTGGTCGATGGGGGAGAGTTGGCGTACAGGTTACAGGTTAAAGACGAATAGAGGGAAGATGTGGAGATGAAAACAAAGGGAATGGCGGAGATGGATAGATATGTGATATGGGCACGGCGTGGCTTTAGGGACGTAGAAATAGGGGCCAGATAATCCAGCGCAAATGAGCGACAAGAAAATTTACTCAACAGCGCGCATACACTCAGCATGAAGACGATGTAGATTGCGGTCTGGATCGGATCTAGGATGGCTTCCTAGAGCGTGTGTAATGGCGACATGTAGTACGCGATCCCGCCTGTGATGGGCAGTTGCGGCGAGTCTTCAAAGGGCTGTAGATCAGAGGAAAGGTAACAGGGAGCAACAGAACGGTGAAAATGTCAGCCAAAATCCCAACATCCTTTGAAAAAAAAACATAAATTAACTTCCCAAACACATAAATTATTAGCCCACAAGTTCCGCAGGAACCTCGTCTGGCCACTGTTCACAGTGGTAGGGGAGAACTCCTTCCACATGATCAACTCTCAGACGTTGGTCGCAATGAACAGGCTGATGCACAATCTGAGACCGTACCCCGTCTGCAGGAGCTCGTCCAGGAGGAGGACGATGAGCACAGCGACAATGAGCTGGATGATCAGCCACAGGCAGACCCTGCCCCAAGGTCCGACGTCTGGCCGTGGAGCCCTGTGAGCACATAGATGGTCACTTTGCCAAGCACGATGATGAGAGCGAAGACTGCAAAATTTAGTCAGTATTTGTCCTTTGCGCGTGCGCGTATATAGATGACGATGACATTGAGGAAAAGCAAGAGAAGGGAGTGGATGGAGGAGAGTTGGAATATACATGACATAATACAACATGAAACTCACGTTTCTGAGCACCACTGAACGCACAATCTTCTTTAAGACTGAATTCGACATCGATAAGATTCGCACCTACCAAAAGTTGCATGATCATTCCCAAAATAATAACAGATGAGATACCGAATTCCATGAGCGTTCCATGGTTAGAGGCGAGGATGACCTGCATACAGTAGAGCGAGTCGGAAGAGTTGGAGGACATAATACCAAACTGGGAGCACACCGGGATGATAAGGAGTGTTACGGCTGTCCATAGTGTCTTTTGGTTGAACGCAGCCTTGTGGTATGAGGGTCAGCACGTGTTGTATAGAGGTTAACAACGGAAGGAAAATATACTTTGCGATCGGGTGAAGAAACTTGTGGTACTATCGGTAAGAAAGGCCGGACGAGGTTGAGAAACCTAACTCGACGCTATATGTCAGCAATGCTTACAGGAATGAGGAGAGGAGAGAGAATACAACAACAGTACGGTCAACCAGCAGCACTCCAAGTGTTCGTCCCTGCCCATGCCCAACGCCGCGGAACAGCAGTAGTTGCAGCATTTTTGCTCACGCCGTTCATGTCATTGCTGGCAGCAGCTGCAGTTGAAGAAGGAACGATCCCCCGCCGTATTCATCGCCGTCGCCGCCGTACTTGCTGTCTCCATCCCGCTCGCCGTCACCTGAGCTGTCTGCACCGGGCATCAGGAAATGTGCGTGGCAAGGTTGCGTGCTTGCGTGCGCTTGAGTGCTGCGCAAGTGCACGCAAGCAAATATGTGCAACATTTGCGTGCATTTGCGTGCATTTGCGTGGACTTTGATCGTACAAGCGTGAATATGCGCAACTTACTTAATTTAGTTGGTCAACCCAATGTATATGTGCGTGTATTTGCGATAAATAAATTATGAGAAATCAATCCAACTCTCCACTACTAACTTGTGGTATCTTATATCTACGGTTAATTAGCTCTCGCTTCGCTTCCTCGAAAGATATAAGGCCGGTATGTCATTCATGTTAATTTATGAACTTACAATGATCATCTTGCTGCGGTTTATATTTAAATATGAGGCCGTGACTGCCAAAGATTGGGAAGGGAGGGAAATCAGTTAACAGGATATTCTCTCCTCTTGTTCACATTGAGTATAAATATGTAAGGGCTTGAAACAATGAATTTAAAAGCGAAGGTAGCAACAGAGACCACAATCACAGCTCAATTTGCAATAGGAATCATCTCGACAAAAATATTTGGTGGAGCTTACTCGTCTAACACTCAAATTTGAAGTAATACGAAAAGTTGAAACGTTAAGAATGAAAATAATCATTTCAACGCAGACAATTCACGGTGATTACACATCTAAAACGTCAATTTCGAGTCGGATAGCAAGTTGAAACATAAATACTAATATGCCAAGTGTGTTTAATTTATTTTGATATGGCTTTGTGTAGGTGAGGAATACTGTGCACTGACCGAGTGCACTTGCGTGCATCTAAATATTGATTGCGTGGTGGCTGTGTGTAGTTGCGTGGTGGCTGTGTGCAGGTTGCGTGCGGTTGAGTGTCGGTTGCGAGTGGCTGAATGTGTGTTGAGTGTTGGCTGAGTGCATTTATGTACAAGTTGCGTGCTCACCAGTGTATATTATTCAAACAGGGGGTAGTGGAAACGAGGTTGAGAGAAATAACAAAGAACAAAAGTTTTCGGCGGTGAAAGGCTGTTACTGTTAAGACTTTTGCCAGGTATGGTGCCGGCGCACGGACTCTACAGCGTTAAGTATTGCCTGTGGCTACGTCTTTAAATATATGTGATCTACAGATCCTAATATAGTACAAACTTGATATCTACAAGTATAAATATATTCCTCGCTGTACTTGTTACGTGCTTGTTGTTTAGGTTGTGCTCCGATGATTGAGTACTGATGTCACACGATTACAATTGAGACTCATACTCAACTCATACGGTGTTGAATCACTACAAAGTTACTAAGAAGGTGCACAAACTGTGGTAGATCTGTTTTCCCTAAGCAGAACTGCGCACATGGCAGCAATATTGAGTGCATTACAAGAAAATTTTTATTAAGAGTAGGTGGGACACAGTAATTAAATGAGCCTCACATAGAACCAACTTCAACACGGAAAGGTGTCAGAAAGCACGGAATTGATGCAAGTCCAAGTCAAGTCTCAGTAATCAACAGTAAATGGATGGAAACATTAATATTATTCATAAAAATAATCCAACTATACACTCAAATGCATGTACTAAGTCCAGGTTGCGTGGCACGCAAATGCACGCAAGCACGCAAGCACGCAACCTGCCACGCATATTTCCGTATGCCCGTCTGCACCTAACCCTAACCCGTGCATCCCTACGCTTGTCGCAGTTAAGAGCCCTCCTCTTTTTCCTGTCCCTCACGTTCCTCCTCCTTGTCTTCGTCTTCGCCAAATGCCCGCCCCTGCCTACACTCGCCGCACCGTCAGCGCATCATGTACTCGGACGTTAAAGTACTCGTGTACCTCCACCGCACCGTAATGTACAGTGTCGAGAAGCGGTATAGAGTCAAGATGGCGTGCGCTGCTGCTGCTGCCTCTGCTACGTCCTTTGCACCTGCTGTTATTGTGGAGGATAATGGTGATGATGTCATGATTTTACCTTCGATGTTGGCTTCGAATAAACCTTTGGCCTCGCATTTGAGGTATCGCTGTGGATCTGGAATCCGTGTCGCTGGTGCTCAGAGCTCAAATTGCTTCGGCTGCTTCCCCCTCGTCAAGGACGACGACTCCGCTACTGCAAAGGATGACAATTCCGACCACATCTTCCCATGTTTCAACAGTGCTCTCTCAACTGCCGAGCGTAGATAGCGCATTACAGAGCTCAAATTACAAGACGCGCTCCTCACGATCCTGGTGAAGGGCTTTTGAGGGTGCAGGGTGTTCCGGGGCGGAGCTTGATGTGCAGTTTTTCAAGGGGCCACATGGGAGGATGAGGATAGGAGAATGATTGGTCATGTAGTGGGTGTGCGTCGGATGATGAGTAGACAAGAGAACAGGAGGAGGAGGATGGTCGAGGTCGAGCACGAGATGTACAAGCACCTGCTCCCGTCCGTGCTCCTTCCCTAACAATGCCCAGGTACCCGCCCACGCCATCCTCTCCTCTCCTCCACCCCTCCTCCCAACCCGTGTCAGTCTCCACGTCAGCACGTTGGCGCCGCGCCGTGCTGCCTGCATCGTACATGATCGTGTTTCTGCTCATGACGCACCGCATGGCGCCTGTGCGCATGGGGTTTGGCGGGATTGAGTCGGGTTGTTGCAATGAAAAAAGGATTAGCGAGAGGCCTAAGGAGCGGGCTCAGTACATGTGCATGGACTGCTGATGAGGATAGTGGGGGCCGCAGGAGATGGGAAAAGAATATGATCCATTGTCGGTTGCGGATTGGCATGCTGGGATGGATTATTGATGGGTTTGGCGTGGGTTCGGGTGATGATTGGCTCACGTGTTGTATGCTTTTTGAATGTAGATGATTTTCTTATGTCTAGGTATTTGGTTTCTTTAGGTTCGTGTTCACGTTATCCATACTCCTGCTTATACCTCTCTCCCGCCAGTCCCCTTCTAGCACCCGTCTCCGACTTCCTATCCTCCATCTGCGCTGTTACTTTGTTTTCCACCCCCACTTTTTCAATTCTCTTTTCAACTTTCAACTTCCACCTTTTGTTCGCACTTTTACCTTCCATCATTTATCCTCAACCGCCGTTACTTTTCAAATCCCCATTGCCGCACGCAGCAAAGGATTGTACGCTGAAGCGGATGGGATTGGAAGCCCAGGTCCAAATTCAACTTCCTACCCTCTATACATCCTCTGCCTTGATTTGGCGTCGAGTCGGTTGTTTCAATGTTTGCCTGGATCTTTTGGCTTCTCATGTTATCTTACTTGGTTTGGGTTTCATGCGTCCCGTTTCATGCGTCCCGTTTCTGATATGAGGTTTTATTTTTATTCTCACAACATCTTTTTTGTTTCGTTCTACTACCACACGCAATCTGCGACTCCGAGTGCTGAATAAACATGATGATATCCCCTGCTCTCCTCCAGTATCTACGCTTGTGCATTTTTCTTTCATGTCAACGCCATAGCACCCTCCAAATATATGTGTACACCCAAACTATATGTTCCCGCATGGCCGATGACTATTTCCCGGCAGGCTCGTATGTATCCTGGTCGCTCGGAAGGATGGATTCATCGACGTAAAAGACTCGCCATGTGTCCCCATCATCATCTAAGTCTTCGGCCGTAAAACAATTATTACCACGGTTGCGTGGATATTGTGTCCAGTCGATGGAGATTTTGAACGGTGAAGGATTTGACCCTTTGAATTTCAGTAAATATTTGCGGACTGCTCATACAAGGTCTGGACGCAATGGCGCACATTTGGTCGCGGTCTTCCCAGATTGAAGGTAAGATTTTGTTTGCCGAGCGTATCGACTAGCTCAGGTGAGTACTCGGCCTTCAATAACATGAATGCAAAAGCATCCCAGATGAAGCTCCACTGTTTGCCTGAAGGGGACTTCGTCTCATCCCAAGCTCTGACCACAAACTCCACTGCAAACACCGCAGCCATAGTATATGTTGATTGATCTACAGTTGCGGACAAGCAAAGGCATCAAATTTATTCTGTGAATTATGTAGGTGGCCACACTTACTTAGAAGTTCTAAAAAGTGTTATTATATGAAGTAATTGACCTAATGAATCGATTTGTACAAGCAAAATTTTTAAATTCGCAGTTCTATAGGAAATGGCCAAAAATATTGGCCAATGTTGAAAAAATTCGCTAAAGTCTCGGAAAATTCATTTTTAGACAGTTTTCAATAAACACAGTCTGATCACAAAAATTGTAACTTTCTATCCAGCCATTCTCTCACAAAAAATATTAAATGTCTCCCAGAACAGGCCGACCTCCCAAGAAAAAGAAGAATATTTCTAGATTGAAGAACCAATCTGCATTGATAAACATGTCTGCAGGTCAAATTGTGGATAATGATCCAGATCAAGACTGCAGGTCAAGCCCTGATAGTGATGCAGAAGAAGATCCACCAAGACAGGACACTAAGGATATGGCAAGCAGTGAACAAGAGGATGAACTCTTACCTCACTCTTGATTTTGACCCAATGGGGAATGGACTAGACTCACAAGTAAGGAGCTTGGGCAAAGACTGGTGGCACTCTTTGTTGTAACAATGAAGACCCTAATGATACAGATTGGATCCTATACACATTGCGTCAGAAAGGGAAAAAAAAGGTGATGTAGGGTCATTTAACTCACCTATGTTAACATTTTGTATTTGTATTTAGAGCTTTGGAAGACCTATATCAAAGGCCCAGATGTCATGAGCAAGTCTCTGCATACACAAAGACATTATGCTCTGAGTTTCCAAAACCAAGCTACACTCTGCCAAGGTTATATGTCGGTTCATTAATTGATCGTGGCACTTCATGAGTGCGTATCATCAGGATTAACTGATATGCTACAGCATGGGCTGTGAAGAAGTAAAGGCAGCATTGACAGGTCACCTTGACAAGATCGCCACCCTGATCCACTGGAA